>OX183136.1:16701403-16863437 GCA_945261195.1 Cryptosula pallasiana
CAATACAATACAATACAATACAATACAATACAATACAATACAATACAATACAATACAATACAATACAATACAATACAATACAATACAATACAATACAATACAATACAATACATACATACATACATACATACATACATACATACATACATACATACATACATACATACATACATACATACATACATACATACATACATACATACATACATACATACATACATACATACATACAATACATACATACATACATACATACAATACAATACATACATACATACATACATACATACATACATACATACATACATACATACATACATACATACATACATACATACATACATACATACATACATACATACATACATACATACATACATACATACATACATACATGTATATAGAGTACAATGCACAAATAAGGAGTTTCAACTAGAATAAACAGGCTATTGAATAACCCACGGAGTTTACACTAACTAAGGGAACCAGACCTTGCAAGTGAACTTGCATCTGGGATCCACCTACTCAGAGCTTTTCATACTGACAGATACAGTACCTACAGGTAGATACAGTACCTACAGGTAGATACAGTACCTACAGGTATATACAGTACCTACAGGTAGATACAGTACCTACAGGTATATACAGTACCTACAGGTACATACAGTACCTACAGGTATATACAGTACCTACAGGTACATACAGTACCTACAGGTATATACAGCACCTACAGGTAGATACAGTACCTACAGGTAGATACAGTACCTACAGGTATATACAGTACCTGCAGGTATATACAGTACCTACAGGTAGATACAGTACTTACAGGTATATACAGTACCTACAGGTATATACAGTACCTACAGGTACATACAGTACCTACAGGTACATACAGCACCTACAGGTAGATACAGTACCTACATGTAGATATACTGCTGACAGGTAGACAAGGTACTTACAGGTGCTTTCTTGTCAATAGGTTTGATGATGAACTTCTTGTCGTTGAAGCTGATATTTCTAATCTCACTCCAGGGGAATCCAATCCTGGGGGTGAGCTTGTCGTCCTTTTCGTATATATTGAGTCCGAGGGCATCCACACCCAAGAACAACTCCGTGCCTTTCTTGTTTTTTATATCAAAGTAATTGACACCGTACATCTCAAGATCTTGGGCTATCTGTAATACACAGCGGGTACAACTCAAGATCTTGGGCTATCTATAATACACAGAAGGTACATCTCAAGATCTTGGGCTATCTGTAATACACAGCGGGTACAACTCAAGATCTTGGGCTATCTATAATACACAGCAGGTACATCTCAAGATCTTGGGCTATCTGTAATACACAGCAGGTACAACTCGAGTCCTTGGGCTATCTATAATACACAGCAGGTACAACTCGAGTCCTTGGGCTATCTATAATACACAGCAGGTACATCTCAAGATCTTGGGCTATCTATAATACACAGCAGGTACATCTCAAGATCTTGGGCTGTCTATAATACACAGCAGGTACATCTCAATATCTTGGGCTATCTATAATACACAGCAGGTACATCTCAAGATCTTGGGCTGTCTATAATACACAGCAGGTAGATCTCAATATCTTGGGCTATCTATAATACACAGCAGGTACATCTCAAGATCTTGGGCTATCTGTAATACACAGCAGGTACAACTCGAGTCCTTGGGCTATCTATAATACACAGCAGGTACATCTCGAGTCCTGGGGCTATCTATAATACAGAGCAGGTACAACTCAAGATATTGGGCTATCTGTAATACACAGCAGGTACAACTCGAGTCCTTGGGCTAACTGTAATACACAGCAGGTACAACTCAAGATCTTGGGCTATCTATAATACACAGCAGGTACATCTCAAGATCTTGGGCTATCTATAATACACAGCAGGTACAACTCGAGTCCTTGGGCTATATGTAATAGACAGCGGGTACAACTCGAGTCCTTGGGCTATCTGTAATAGACAGCGGGTACAACTTGAGTCCTTGGGCTATCCCGCACTAGCATACCTTGAGATATTCCATCATGGCGTCCTCTCTCATCAAACCTTTGTGCTCTGAATACCAGTTGACTATCCTCTCCTCCCATTGCTCCTTTCCTAGCTGATGTTGGTCTAGCACCCTACATACACATACATACGGTGTACGCACATACATATACGGTGTACGCACATACACATACGGTGTACGCACATACATATACGGTGTACACACATACATATACGGTGTACGCAAATACACAAATGCACCCTTGTACACCAGCTTTGTACACCAGCTTTGTACGCACGCTCTGTACGCACGCTCTGTACGCACGCTCTGTACGCCTGCTTTATACACACTGCGCACATGTTGTTTAGTACAAGTAAGATATATCAACTGCTTACAAAATAATAAATAAATAATAAATAAATAAATAATAAATAGGCTCAATTAATAAAACAATAACGAAAACTTCAGGCTGAAAAATGTTTTAAAAGAAAAAAAAACAACAAAAAAGGTCATCTACAATGGTTGTATCGGCAATTGATTGGTACAAAAACAAAACCTATTAATTAACCTTCATTTTGTAGGCGTTTGTGCGAGGAGAAACTGTGCATAAAACAAAATAATTGCAGTCATTCCACTTCAAGGTCTACTAAAATTCTTAGTGAAATTTACGAATTCATATAATTGAAAGTGAGCAAACAAAATTTGAGTTGAATCAAAAATTGAATTAAGAGTTGTCTTTTCTAGAAGTGCTTGACTTATGGGGGCGGCGGGGGCGGGGGGGGGGGGGGGGGGACAACAGCAATAGCAATAACAGCAAAGCATCATCAGTCAGGTCAATAGCAGTCATTTAAATTATAATAATCTGATATTGATTCGCAATTTTGACAGCCCGTGGGCCGTAGCAATGATATTGTGATAATGCAAAAATAATTGTCCATTTCGCTGCCTTGCAATAATAGTAATAGTAGTAGTGGTGGTGTTTGTAATGGTAGTGGTTGTGGTTGTGGTAGTGGTTGTGGTGGAGGTGGTGGTAGCATAAGCAGCCGTAGTAATCAATAATTATTTTATATTATTCCAACAATTATAATTTTTATTAGATTATAGAATAATCCGCCTACTATTCATGGAGTTGTCTTCTCTTACAACAAAGTTACTTTGCTGTAAGAGAAGACAACTCCATGAGTTGATTGTTTTTCACAATTACATGGTACGTCATCACTATTACATGATCTCTAGTACAACAGAACTGGCTCAAAAGATGAAGCGGAATTTATTAGCAATGGGGTCCAAGCCGAGCGGTGTCACATTAGCGATGCGACAGGAAGTGGCTTAGTTGATCGTTGAACTCATTAAAAATTCACGACTTGCTCGACTACTATCCTGATATGACAAAAATGATGTTTTTGAGAAAGCACAAAAAAACTTTTTTCTTAAAGGGCCTATGACGCCTAATTTAAAGAGGATTTGATTTAATTTAAACATTGTGAGGTTGAAATGTGTTGAGAAAAATTATTTGGAGTTGCCCTCTCACCAGTAAGAGGTTTTCCTATAGACGTAGTCAGCACTTGCCAAGACGCCTTTTTTTTCCGAAGACGCACCAAATTATATAGAGCTATAAAGCGAGTTTTCAAAAATTTGGCTTGTTTGCATAGAAGTAGGGCCTCCCAAATATTGGCATTGTGCAGAAACTCCTTTTCATTGCAAAAAAATGATATTGTAACAAATTTTAACTTTTTTGGAGCTGTTTTTTCAAGACTGCAATTTGTTTTATCTTAGGTAAGCTCGCTATTATAAATACACTGGCGTTCATGTGATAGTGTTTGTGATCAAAATCAAAAGAATTGATAACATTTTTTTTATCAAAACCATAACTTTCAAGTGAAAAATTAATCAAACAATAACATTGAGAGTATTCGCGACCTGTTCGTCGAACAAAATACAAAAAGTTATAGGTGTTCGTAGTTCAATATGTCGCGTAAGCAACGGAACATTACTCTAGAACACGATAATATTCAATGAAATGTTATAGTTCACCGAACAAATCATAAAGAAGATAACTCCCAATTTTCAAAATAATCATGAAAATAATAAAATTTGAACTGCTACAAACTGGAATAGTTTGTCAAGCTGCCCTTTAATTTAGTAAATCTTGAACGCTTGCATTATTTTGAATTATTTTTCAAGGATATAAAACCGGTCTATGAAAATGAAAAAAATCAACTCGCTCATTATTATTTATTTAGTGTTCAGTTTCACTCGCGACCTACGAACAATACAAATAAATACTTGCTGATTATTTTTTTTATTCAGTGAGCTAATTTTTGTTGACCCACGAGTTCCGTACAAAATGATTATTTATTGATTAAATTTATTGCCGGTCTGATTATTTTTATTGCAATGTGTTCGGCGAACGAAGGTCGCGAATACTCTTATTAGTTTAATTTCGTAATAATACTAGGTGAAAAAAACCAATGCCGAAATTGTATTTCAGGCATTGCTTTTTTACAACAACGATAATAATTAAATATGAAATACCGACTGTCTTTCCCCGAAAAAACTTCAAAAGCACTAAATGATAATAATTGAGATTTTTAAAAAGTAGTTTGGAACTGAAAAAGTACCAAAAATGGTAGAAACTACTTGCTGAAATATACTATATCATATGATAATGCAGATAGTCTCTTCTGTCGAACGCGTTGTCATAGACCTCCATAGACCTCTACATACCAAATGCACTTTTGTTGCCGTAAGTGAGTTTTCTCAATAGTTTTACAATGCTTGATGAGAAAACAACTCTATGCCGTTTAAAACTCTTTCTAAAGCCCTTTAAGATGATTTATTCGCTTGATAAAAATTAATTTATTATCATGTTATTATGTCATGCTTATAATACGAGGTAGTGGCGGCATAGTTTCTTATTTCGAGTTTGATTAGGTTTGCCGACATTAATAAACGAAGGTTCGCTTTGTCAGAGTCTGGTTACACAGTTGAGGCATACTGAGATACTTACTACGAACGGCACATCGCCACTATTATCTGTCACTACTATACACCCTGTACCTATCTACTGTCACTATTATACACTCTGTACCTATCTACTGTCACTATTATACACCCTGTACCTATCTACTGTCACTATTATACACTCTGTACCTATCTACTGTCACTATTATACACTCTGTACCTATCTACTGTCACTATTATACACTCTGTACCTATCTACTGTCACTATTATACACTCTGTACCTATCTACTGTCACTATTATACACTCTGCACCTATCTACTGTCACTAATATACACCCTGTACCTATCTACTGTCACTACTATACACCCTGTACCTATCTACTGTCACTATTATACACCCTGTACCTACCTACTGTCACTATTATACACCCTGTACCTATCTACTGTCACTATTATACACTCTGCACCTATCTACTGTCACTACTATACACTATGTACCTATCTACTGTCACTACTATACACCCTGTACCTATCTACTGTCACTATTATACACTCTGCACCTATCTACTGTCACTACTATACACTATGTACCTATCTACTGTCACTATTATACACTCTGCACCTATCTACTGTCACTACTATACACTATGTACCTATCTACTGTCACTACTATACACCCTGTACCTATCTACTGTCACTATTATACACTCTGTACCTATCTACTGTCACTATTATACACCCTGTACCTATCTACTGTCACTATTATACACCCTGTACCTATCTACTGTCACTATTATACACTCTGCACCTATCTACTGTCACTATTATACACCCTGTACCTATCTACTGTCACTACTATACACCCTGTACCTATCTACTGTCACTACTATACACTATGTACCTATCTACTGTCACTATTATACACCCTGTACCTATCTACTGTCACTACTATACACCCTGTACCTATCTACTGTCACTATTATACACTATGTACCTATCTACTGTCACTATTATACACCCTGTACCTATCTACTGTCACTATTATACACTCTGTACCTATCTACTGTCACTATTATACACTCTGTACCTATCTACTGACACTATTATACACTCTGTACCTATCTACTGTCACTATTATACACCCTGTACCTATCTACTGTCACTACTATACACTATGTACCTATCTACTGTCACTATTATACACTCTGTACCTATCTACTGACACTATTATACACTCTGTACCTATCTACTGTCACTATTATACACCCTGTACCTATCTACTGTCACTACTATACACTATGTACCTATCTACTGTCACTATTATACACTCTGTACCTATCTACTGTCACTATTATACACCCTGTACCTATCTACTGTCACTATTATACACCCTGTACCTATCTACTGTCACTATTATACACCCTGTACCTATCTACTGTCACTATTATACACCCTGTACCTATCTACTGACACTATTATACACTCTGTACCTATCTACTGTCACTATTATACACCCTGTACCTATCTACTGTCACTATTATACACCCTGTACCTATCTACTGACACTATTATACACTCTGTACCTATCTACTGTCACTATTATACACCCTGTACCTATCTACTGCCACTATTATACACTCTGTACCTATCTACTGTCACTACTATACACCCTGTACCTATCTACTGTCACTATTATACACTCTGCACCTATCTACTGTCACTATTATACACCCTGTACCTATCTACTGTCACTATTATACACCCTGTACCTATCTACTGTCACTATTATACACTCTGTACCTATCTACTGCCACTATTATACACTCTGTACCTATCTACTGTCACTACTATACACCCTGTACCTATCTACTGTCACTATTATACACTCTGCACCTATCTACTGTCACTACTATACACCCTGTACCTATCTACTGTCACTATTATACACCCTGTACCTATCTACTGTCACTATTATACACCCTGTACCTATCTACTGTCACTACTATACACCCTGTACCTATCTACTGTCACTATTATACACTCTGCACCTATCTACTGTCACTATTATACACCCTGTACCTATCTACTGTCACTATTATACACCCTGTACCTATCTACTGTCACTATTATACACTCTGCACCTATCTACTGTCACTATTATACACCCTGTACCTATCTACTGTCACTATTATACACTCTGTACCTATCTACTGTCACTACTATACACTCTGTACCTATCTACTGTCACTATTATACACTCTGTACCTATCTACTGTCACTATTATACACCCTGTACCTATCTACTGTCACTATTATACACTCTGTACCTATCTACTGTCACTATTATACACTCTGTACCTATCTACTGTCACTATTATACACCCTGTACCTATCTACTGTCACTATTATACACTCTGTACCTATCTACTGTCACTATTATACACTCTGTACCTATCTACTGTCACTATTATACACCCTGTACCTATCTACTGTCACTATTATACACTCTGTACCTATCTACTGCCACTATTATACACCCTGTACCTATCTACTGCCACTATTATACACCCTGTAACTATCTACTGCTCATGAATCGTTGATCGCACATTTCGTAAATCTAAATAAAAAAAAGACAGACTTGCGTAGATATCGATAGCATCGCAGCATCGTAACAATCAGACTTCCGGAACCTTCACCACTGGTGCACCCACCCACCCCTCCATAAAACTGACTGGACCCCATAGGGACCCGAGGACGTGGCCAAAAACTGATGCACAGAAAACTTTTACTTGATTCTATAAGTTGGAGAAGGCAATATTTTAAGATGAAGTCACAATTGCCAGTTTGGCAAAGCTGATATTTCTGACAATACTCAATAGATTCGTACAAATTTTGGAAGTTTTCATAAAAAATGTGGACTTTGACTGCTGGAAAAGCTACATTACACATACAAACTCAATATTGAAAAAAAAATGAACCTCGCCCCAATATTAAAAATAATTAAATCATTGCATATTTTACCCTAAAAAAGTCACTTGTCACTTGTCACATGTCTTAGCCTTAGTCTTAAGGCTTGGCTACACTGCACCGATGGTCTGACACCGATGTGCCTATGCGATGGTTCGTGGCTATGTGCAGGTGGCTACACAGGCCGAAGATGCGTGACGCTGTACACTAGCACATCAGTGAACTGCAACTGAACTAGCCAATCACACGGCACAAAGTGCGGGTTTTTGTCTGTTTCATTTCCGACAACGAATTATTTGTTTCCCTGATAAAATAATGCAATAATAACAACAACAATAATTAAAGAACAATTTCATTGTGATGTATGGCTGGTCTTGTTCACCATGAAAAAATTGCTTTCAATATTTTTGTGTTGGTTCTGTTTATTATTAAATCTTCCAGATAATATTGTGATTATTCTTCATTAGTTATAATAATAAAAATTAATAATAAATAAATGCTGTAATAATGAATTTCATCTCATTGTACTTGTTATTAATCTTACTTATTAATATATTTATACTCAGTAATTTTGAAATTGTCAATTACCACTGTTTATGAGCCTTGTAACAATTAATTCACTATTCAAATTTTATTATTATAACATAATAGTTCCTTCGGAGTTGCAGTGGATGCTCGTTGTTGACAAAAATTCTAACGGAAATGTGTTGTAAATGGTTGAACTTGATGAGCGTGACAAAATATTTTGTTTCAACCAATCAGAGAAAGCCGATGTTTGTTCGGCATCGGGCATAGACCAACAAGTTGGTTATGGTAACGAACAGGTCGCACGATGTTCCGAAGTGGGCACGCCCGTCGGGCACACCCATCGGAATGCCTTCCGATGCAAAACATCGGCCTGTGTAGCCACACCTTTAGCCTAGGGCTTTGTGCTATTTATGCTCTTTAGCTTGCAGATATAAATAGATTAAACGTGACTCACTAAGTGAAATTCTCGTTGTTTGGAGAGTTCAGCGCCTGTTCTTTTTTTTTAATGCTACACTGAACAGCGCTTTTAGTACTCATGATTTGGATCTAAACAGTTCCAAGTTCTGATAAGCTTTTACAAGAATGCCATTTCTAATAATTTTAAACAATAATAATAATTTTTTGAAGCGGATTAAAATTATTTCTGGAACCAACTACGATGATGAATTACAATAATACAAAAACGGACGATGGTTTTTATTATCAGTATTATCATCCAAATAATACAAGCGTTACCTTATGAGCTACGAGTTATTGTTGTGATTATTCATTTTATACTTTTAATAATAATAAATATAATATTCCATTTGTTATAGCCAAACAATAACTTAAGATGAACCTTACTCGAAAACGATGAATAAGCCATAAAGCGGCCTATGATAACTACCACAACTATCACATGGTTGTTGCTTGAAAAGTAACAAAAGTTGTTAAATGGATGCGCCACAGAATTATGTTCAACACTTTGGCCTCACTTAAACAAAAGAACACAACTCCGTACTAAACATGCTGACGCTGTTTAGTACGGAGTCAGATGGATGTTGTGAGAGACGCAATCCTCACATTGCATTCAAAAGTGGTCTGCTGTACCAACTTTTGCAATGGCATAGATGTTCGTGATCTACATACACAGTAACTATTCCTTGAGCAAACACAGAAGGTTACATACCGCTGGGGTAAGAGTCTATCAGTGGCAAGGAAGCCAGTTTTGTGAGTGTCTGAGTTGTAGTCACCGTACTTGGCCTGTACAGCATAGGAGGCTAGGAGAACGCTTGTCTCTGGTGGACAGTACGCCTCTTCATTCAATATGGCCTCTTTAACTTGGAGGAAGAACATTCGCTGTAATAGTAATATGTTATATATTGTACCAACTTACCTGTGTAAGTGTTATATATTGTACCAACTTACTATGAATATGTTATATATTGTACCAACTTACTATGAATATGTTATATATTGTACCAACTTACCTGTGTCACTTCCTGGATAAGCTCTTCGCTAACATCTTCTGGGTAAAATTTAGCTCTAAATTTAAATTGCAGGGGAGTTTCCTTCTTGACATCCTGCCCCATCACTTTTTTGTTCAGCTTCAACCATGTCGAATATCCTTTGCTGTCCACATACTGGAGCCCGAAAAACCAAATTTCCCTCAGACCAATAGTCTTCACAACCTGAAAAAATACAAAAATAAATCTTCAACAAATGAATACAGAAACGCAACCACACCCGCTAAGCGCCTTTTTCCATTGTTCATCAGCTGAATTGAGCTCGCTACAATTATATTTTGACATTCTGCCTAACCAAAACGGAGAGCTAAATATTTTGCACACGCTCATATTATTATATACCTGAAATATATCGAAAAATGTGTTCGTATGCAGACTATTTCGTATGCAGACTATTTCGTATGCAGACTATTTTGTATTCAGACTATTTTAAGGAAACAATTTTGTAGTATTAAACTTATCAAAAACTTGCTGAGTTAAGTTGGTTTGGTTCGACAGTGCTGACTGTTGAAAGCAGTTGAATTGCTACTTTATCAACGGTTTTTTTCAAATTGATGCAATTTTTGTGTAAATTCATCCAAAAGAGCTGACAAAGAAGGCGCCATTGAGGAGTACTGGCATGAGTAATATAACGAGTCTGATAAAAGAAATGCCAGCCAAATCACAAAAACCACAATCGTATTTACCAGCCACAGCTTCATGCCATGGCACTGCCTGAATAGAAGCCACAGCTTCAAGTCTCTAGCACGGAGCAGTCAAGTCTCTAGCACTGAGCAGTCAAGTCCCTAGCATGGAGCAGTAAGTCTCTAGCATGGAGCAGTCAAGTCTCTAGCATGGAGCAGTCAAGTCTCTAGCACGGAGCAGTCAAGTCCCTAGCATGGAGCAGTCAAGTCTCTAGCATGGAGCAGTCAAGTCTCTAGTACGGAGCAGTCAAGTCTCTAGCATGGAGCAGTCAAGTCCCTAGCATGGAGCAGTCAAGTCTCTAGCACGGAGCAGTCAAGTCCCTAGCATGGAGCAGTCAAGTCTCTAGCATGGAGCAGTCAAGTCCCTAGCATGGAGCAGTCAAGTCTCTAGCACGGAGCAGTCAAGTCTCTAGCATGGAGCAGTCAAGTCCCTAGCACGGAGCAGTCAAGTCTCTAGCATGGAGCAGTCAAGTCCCTAGCATGGAGCAGCCACAATTGCAGTCAATTCGCATCAAATATAGCAACTTTGGAACGTTGAAAGTATTAATACAAACAAAACTTTGTAAATGCAGAGTTCAGTCAGCGGTAAGAAGAAACCTACAAAAGACGTCACGGACTCCATCTCAGGCTGGCCAATGAAAAACACAGTAGACTGTTACAAAGATCGCTTCACCCGCCCAAAGATCAGTTTTACGGCAATCAAATTTCCATTTTGGATCAGCAAAAAACCAATGATTACGCGTTACAAAACTTACACAAAGCGTATTTGAGAATAATATTTGTAATATTTGTGGGCAAGCGGGTCATTCACACATATAAAATGACTTTCAGAACGTGGGCGTAATCTGCATGTTAGGTTGGTGAAATTCAGTTAGGTATCGCAGTAGAAATTATATTTGCCAAAAACAAGAGTCGCCATCATGAAAGCGACGTTCGTTGATGCGAGGAGATTTTATAATTAAATTTTTGTTTTCAGCATATTACAACATATAATCGTTGTAAGAGAGGACAACTCAATAAAATTATTTTTCTGCATGGCTACTTGTGTGCTCAGCTTTGAGAGAGTCCGAGAGAGTGACTAATGTGTCACTGGAATTACATAAATGCAGGCTTGTGTGAATCATTAAGATACCCACGCAAGGAAATATGAAAATGCAATTCATAAAACATAGCACAAAGTCTGATGGCTTATGAAGGAGCATATGATATGTGTAAGCTCTCAATCGTGGTGCAACTGGCTAATCACTCAATTACTTATTTGAGAATACAGTAATACACTAAGCTTGGATACAATCATCTTTTCTTAGCAATCAGTATTAGTGAAAAAATATTGACCATACGACAGTCTCATACATCATACCACAAGTAGTAAATGATAGATATATATTTTTCATATGGAATTTCCTGTTTCCAAGAAACAATTGTGCGTAACCATCAGATTTTCCTTAGTTTCAGTAAAAAAAAAACAAATGTAATGAATACCGATTGTGTTTGTTGAGTGATCAATCAAAGGTGGCATTTTAATGTCGAAAACACATCAAATGGAATTATTTTTTTCATCAAAAGTGAGTTGGCAAACAGGTTTTTATCAAACTATATACTTTGAGCATTAAACTTCCACAAATCTTCGGAGTTAACTTCTCAATTTTTGGTAACAAAGTTCTCGAATAAATAATGTTTGTTCCAAACATATATAGCCAAAAAGTAATGCCAAATATTAGAGATGTGTTAAGCAAGTTTAGAGGGGATGCTTATGATATGGTACAACAGTAGGTACCACATTAGGTACAACAGTAGGTACCACATTAGGTACAGCAGTAGACACCACATTAGGTACAACAGTAGGTACCACATTAGGTACAACAGTAGGTACCACATTAGGTACAACAGTAGGTACCACATTAGGTACAACAGTAGGTACCACATTAGGTACAACAGTAGGTACCACATTAGGTACAACAGTAGGTACCACATTAGGTACAACAGTAGATACCACATTAGGTACAACAGTAGATACCACATTAGGTACAACAGTAGATACCACATTAGGATTGATTGAATGAGCGACTAAAACCCAGCTAAAGTAGATCTAATAAATAGTGTCTGTTGTTAATAGGGGGTGGAACGAATCCATTTTATATTGATCAACTAGCTAGAGTTTTGAGCGTCAGTACGCTGAGTGGAACTCAGTCAACTGGAGTTTATGGAAGACAGTATAGTGCAAGCTTGGTGCAACATGCAATACTTCATTGATTTACCAATTATATTAATTGTATCGAATGAAGCTTTAGAAGCTCTCAAATTACAAACAGCTTGAGCAGAGCAGTTCCCGTGTACCTTGTTGTAGTACAACCCAACGGACGTAGTACGACCATTTAGCCCAAACTCTTTGTCAACTTAACTGTCACTGCTAGGTAATGACTATTTACGGTGTTGTGTAACAGATCTTTTACTAAATTGAACTTGTTATCAACACACAGGCATCAACGTGAGAAGTTACACGGCCGATGTCTCGAAAACTGAAGCAATTGAAAAATTGTTATTAATTTAAAAAGTATCAAAAGATTAAAAAAAATGCTAAGATTTGCCTGTCCGGCGTCGTTGTTTTACTTACGACAACAATAATTTGAAAACTCAATTTCACAGAACTTGACTAAAAAAAATTGGGTAACAGAAAATGTACAATAATAATTGTTTTCAATTACAATAAACCGATAAATATTAGCTAGTTTATAAATACTTATGTTAACTGGGTTGAGACTTTCTTGAATATCTTTTAAATACCTATTGATAATTATTTTCACTAACCTGTACTTGCGTAAACTTTTTCTGTTTTTTGCCTTTTGTATTTCCTTTTCTCCTAGCTGTGGCACTTTACGAAAATATTTTTATAAAATGATATTGATGCCAAGAAAGTTTTATATATACTGAGCACTCTTTGACATTAGGGAAAAGATAACTCCCACTAGTGAATTGCCTACGGAATCCATGACAGAGCACCTTTAAACCCCGTGTGCGTATAGCGATTACTAAGCGATTTCCTTAGCGATTGTGTGATTTTGCAACTTCAGTTTCCTACAAAATCGCTAAGCAATCTCAAGCATTTTATTTGAGGTTATCGTCAGGTTTTGATCGAGATCAAAAAATCGCCAGCGGATTCTTTGATCAGCCAATCACAACGTAAAAAAACTTTACCCTTGTTTCCAATAATGTCTTGTCATATTCAGCGCTCCGATCTATTAACGATCCTGTAATAAATTGAAGGCTATGCTTTGTAACAGCGAGTTTGACCGGTATCGCTGAAGAATTGGCAGTAGTGAAAAATTGCGCAATTTGGGGGAGGGACTTCCCCAATCGCTAAGCAAAATCGCTAGCACGATCGCTATATGTACATTAAGCATTAATGTTATCAGACGATTATTATCATTACTTGTTTTTATTATAACACATTCTTGTGATGATCATTAGTTTTTATGCCGTAACACAACCACCGTAACACAACCACCGTAACACAACCACCGTAACACAACCACCGTAACACAACCACCGTAACACAACCACCGTAACACAACCACCGTAACACAACCGCCGTAACACAACCACCGTAACACAACCACCGTAACACAACCACCGTAACACAACCACCGTAACACAACCACCGTAACACAACCACCGTAACACAACCGCCGTAACACAACCGCCGTAACACAACCACCGTAACACAACCACCGTAACACAACCACCGTAACACAACCACCGTAACACAACCACCGTAACACAACCACCGTAACACAACCACCGTAACACAACCACCGTAACACAACCACCGTAACACAACCACCGTAACACAACCACCGTAACACAACCACCGTAACACAACCACCGTAACACAACCACCGTAACACAACCACCGTAACACAACGACCGTAACACAACCACCGTAACACAACCACCGTAACACAACGACCGTAACACAACCACCGTAACACAACCACCGTAACACAACCACCGTAACACAACCACCGTAACACAACCACCGTAACACAACCACCGTAACACAACCACCGTAACACAACCACCGTAACACAACCACCGTAACACAACGACCGTAACACAACCACCGTAACACAACCACCGTAACACAACGACCGTAACACAACCACCGTAACACAACCACCGTAACACAACGACCGTAACACAACCACTGTAACACAACCACCGTAACACAACCACCGTAACACAACCACCGTAACACAACCACCGTAACACAACGACCGTAACACAACCACCGTAACACAACCACCGTAACACAACCACCGTAACACAACCACCGTAACACAACCACCGTAACACAACCACCGTAACACAACCACCGTAACACAACCGCCGAACATTAATAATCGTTTGTTACTAGGTGACCAACTTGTTTGTTATTGTCTCCTAGTATGATTTCGCTGTGATTATCCTTAATATTTTTTTATTATTATATTGAGAAGAGCATCTGATAAAAGCTTACATCAATTTTGGGCCATTGATTGTAGAGATATAAAACAATAAATTGTCCGACATGTATGTGTAGCCGCTGGGGAAGACAATACATAAAAAACTTAAATCGTGCAGTAATGGTCTGGCTGCAAACACGACTTCTTTCAGTTCTGGTGACACTCACAGCTCGACACGGCGCCTTGACTGATCGACGGAAACGGTTTCTACAGGCCACACTAGCTGACGGCAATCGTGACTTTGGCATCTTGGGTGCAAAGAAAAACAAGTAATAATAAAACTAACAATTCACAATAATATTATGATAAATATAATCATAATGATCAGTAAATTATAATAATTATGTTCAATATCAGAAATTTATTATTATTACTTGTTTAATTCTTTGCTACTCAGTATTTAGTAAATATCAGTTATAATTAATTATCAATCATAAATAAGTTTTTCACGGGTAATAATAATTATTTTGCTTTGCTCATTATTATATTCATTGCACCAGTAACAAGTCACAATAAAAACTATCAATCGTGATAGTGATTATCATCATGTTTTTTCCTACAATTTATCATAACAAGCAAAAGTTATATTTATGTCAACGATTTAGTAAAAGTATTGTTGGCGGCAAACTTTTTTAAATTAACCTTGACCCAGTGCGGACAAAGATTAGCCAATCACATTATAGTCGTGGCGTCGAAAAACTAAAAAACTTCAGCATGTTCAACTGCGTGGTACGGTGCAGGATAACTTGGACGGCAGGCGGCATGGCTTTGCTGATACGACAATTCGTCGCGCCGGGCGCCGTTTCCAATCAAGAGTCGTGTGTGTGGCCAGGCCATTGATCAAGTTAAAGTTTAGAGCAAGACATATTAAATTATCCCAACTCTAACTAAAAGTGCATATTATTGTTGAAATATAAATAATGTTTTCTAACTGACCAGATACGACTCGCTGTAGAGTAGCGAGAGATCTCCAATATATACAAAGCAAACGGCTTCAATGAATGATATAAGGAATGCATGGGGAGATGGGTAAAAATATCATAAATAAAAAGTTACAGTAAGAGAAGAGAGTTGTAATTCAACTAGTGAATCGGTCAAAATTTATTTAATTGATATATTTTAATATAGTGTGAGGAAAGAGACTAATGGATACACAACAACGCCAACAACAGACGCCAACAACAGACGCCAACAACAGACGCCAACAACAGACGCCAACAACAGACGCCAACAACAACTCCGACAACAACGCCAACAACAGACACCAAAAGAAAATGTAGCCAACTTTAGCATTGAGTAAAAAGACAGAAAACTAAGAACCAGAACCAGAAGTAAAATGAGGATATGTCAGTGAGTGAAGCTAGCAGGATGCCGAATCACATAGACGAGATGGATGGAGAGAGGTGAAGGGTGGGGAGGGGAGAGACAAGAGATGGAGAGAGGGACAAGAGATGGAGAGAGGGACAAGAGATGGAGAGAGGGGCAAGAGATGGAGAGAGGGGCAAGAGATGGAGAGAGAGGCAAGAGATGGAGAGAGAGGCAAGAAATGGAGAGGGGCAAGAGATGGAGAGAGGCAAGAGATGGAGAGAGACAAGAGATGGAGAGAGAGACAAGAGATGGAGAGAGACAAGAGATGGAGAGAGACAAGAGATGGAGAGAGAGGCAAGAGATGGAGAGAGGGGCAAGAGATGGAGAGAGAGGCAAGAGATGGAGAGAGAGGCAAGAGATGGAGAGAGAGGCAAGAGATGGAGAGAGACAAGAGATGGAGAGAGGCAAGAGATGGAGAGAGAGAGACAAGAGATGGAGAGAGAGACAAGAGATGGAGAGAGAGGCAAGAGGGAGAAAGGCAAGAGATGGAGAAAGGCAAGAGATGGAGAGGGGCAAGAGATGGAGAAAGGCAAGAGATGGAGAAAGGCAAGAGATGGAGAGGGGCAAGAGATGGAGAGGGGTAAGAGATGGAGAAAGGCAAGAGATGGAGAGGGGCAAGAGATGGAGAAAGGCAAGAGATGGAGAGGGGCAAGAGATGAAGAGAGGCAAAAGATGGAGAGAGGCAAGAGATGGAGAGAGGCAAGAGATGGAGAGGGGCAAGAGATGAAGAGAGGCAAGAGATGGAGAGAGGCAAGAGATGGAGAGGGGCAAGAGATGAAGAGAGGCAAGAGATGGAGAGAGACAAGAGATGGAGAGGGGCAAGAGATGGAGATGGGCAAGAGATGGAGAGGGGCAAGAGATGGAGAGGGGCAAGAGATGGAGAGGGGCAAGAGATGGAGAAGGGCAAGAGATGAAGAGAGGCAAGAGATGGAGAGAGGCAAGAGATGGAGAGGGGCAAGAAATGAAGAGGGGCAAGAGATGAAGAGAGGCAAGAGATGGAGAGGGGCAAGAGATGGAGAGGGGCAAGAGATGAAGAGAGGCAAGAGATGGAGAGAGACAAGAGATGGAGAGGGGCGAGAGATGAAGAGAGGCAAGAGATGGAGAGAGGCAAGAGATGGAGAGGGGCAAGAGATGAAGGGTGGGATAAGGAGTCACAAGTGGGACATAGAGATGCAGGGATTAATGGTAAAGAGGGAAGGGAAGACATTGTGCAAATCGAGAGACACCCAGTCGGCTTGTTTGTTATGTACAAACAGAATACCAAAACCTTATCAGCAGCTATCTACAGCGCTTGCACACAAACAGGTTCTCTCTCATTGGTGTGAGCTCACTATCAGCTGCACTGGCTAATCCTCAGCACTGCACTGATGCCTCGCAGTACATAGGGCTACACCCAGTAACCTTCACTCAGATGGCTTTACACATGTCGTGTAGACAGCATACAAAATAATGGCCTAATCTATGCATGTAGCTTGTTTATGCTATTATTTTGAGTTTGTGATGCAATGGTTGTGTGCCCGTTTTACAAACACTGATGCTTGTTCAAATGAATAAACCAAACACCAAAGAGCACCGGTTCTAGCATTATCATATGCTCTGAATGTAGGGTAAGGAGCCTGCTTCAAAATATAATGGAGTTACTTTGTAACAGCGACTTTTGTATACTTGTTTGATCAGCGCATAGATGAGCTAATAGAACATGTAAGGCCTTGTTACACGTCCACAGTTGATGTTTTACACCTGACTCTACTCGGGCAGTTTATAGAGCCACACACACCAGACTAACATTAACTATGTGAGAAAAAAAATCTAGTACAGGTGGCAACACCTCGGCTATTATGTTGATATATTAATTTAGGTGCTCAGTTGAAATGGTAAAGCAATGGAGGGGTGTAGAAGTAATGGTGCAGTAGACGATACCTGATCAAAGAGCTGTTTACCAGTGGTGTTGGGCTGTATGGCAAACTCCAGCTCGGCATCCATGGTAGTGACTCTGACATTGACCTGAAGTTGAAGAAAACACAGAGTATCAGTCTTATGCAATCATATTACAGATAGAATATCCATCAGAGACCAAGTAATAGAACAACGCTGCGGCATTTGCTAACTGACAATATAATATAGCCTGCAGTACACAGGAAGTACTGGTAACTAGCACTAAGTAGGTGACTGACTATAAATAAATAGTTGGCATATTGAGGTGAGAAGACAGAGCCATGGCTCATAGACTCAAACACCCACTGAGTGTGCCATTGTTATAGACACCACCCACTTCTGATATCGCTAAATTGCACTCTCCACGATTTACGGCTGGCAACCAAAGGCATCTCATATAAGTGATTCATTAGCTATGACAGGATGTAAGGACTTGAGAGCTTTTAGCAATAATACCAATCAAACAATTTACAAGAGAAATCTCACTAAGACCTCTCTCATATACTCTACCGAGGTGGCAGCTGACGAGGTGGCAGCTGAACACCGGAGGCCACAACATAAAATGGATGAACAGCGCAACAACATTTTGTTGCTTAAGATTTATTGACTCTGATTGAACACATTGTACTTTGTTCACAACAAATCAATGTGTCCAGCCCCAAAACCACAAACATTTACCGGAACAACTACAGGAACAATGACTAACAAAACCAACTTGTAAGACAGAGAATAAACATAAGTAATCACACCATTACCATGATTAAAGTGTGTGTACTCCCAGAAAGAAGGCAAGAAGGTAGCAATTGTCAGATGACGAGAAAGCAAAGCAGACCAACCGCTGTCGACTAAAGGCTAGCAAGTTGTGAGTACTGGGCGTGTGCTGAGATTGCTATGGCTAATCTCGGCAATACAGCAGCGGCACCGTACTCCATATCTTATCACTGTGTACACATAGATTTAGTACACATAGAGTTAGCGCACATAGAGCTAGCACACATAGAGCTAGCATACATAGAGCTAGTACACATAGAGCTAGCATACATAAAGCTAGCATACATAGAGCTAGCACACATAGAGCTAGCATACATAGAGCTAGCACACATAGAGCTAGCACACATAGAGCTAGCATACATAGAGCTAGCATACATAGAGCTAGCATACATAGAGCTAGCATACATAGAGCTAGCATACATAGAGCTAGCACACATAGAGCTAGCATACATAGAGCTAGCATACATAGAGCTAGCATACATAGAGCTAGCATACATAGAGCTAGCATACATAGAGCTAGCACACATAGAGCTAGCATACATAGAGCTAGCATACATAGAGCTAGCATACATAGAGCTAGCATACATAGAGCTAGCATACATAGAGCTAGCACACATAGAGCTAGCATACATAGAGCTAGCATACATAGAGCTAGCATACATAGAGCTAACATACACATAGTTGAAGTACAAGGGGGTTGCTACCCAGATGCCATCATGCTGAGAGATGTTACATAATACAGACAGTTACATAATGATTATGACATAAGCAGCTGGTAGATACTATCTCTCCTATACCATAGCCACACCCAATTGGTCAATGAGTCAAACACCCCCTCCATTGAGTGGGAACACATTTAGGTCACCTGCAATCACTTGCTTTCACGATCAAACTCATCAAACAATTTTATGAATGTCTCCATAGAGTTATGGTCATGGAATGCGCCAAATATAAAAGAATGGTGAATGCAAACGCTTTCTCACAAACAATATTTTACTTTGATAGTTACTAGCAGTTGTTCAACAACTTGAACTAAAATAAAATGTCTACCATGGTCTGTGGTGGGCAGTTTACTTTTTCGACAACTATGAAGCATGAAGAACAGGGAAACATCGGATGAAAATTAAAAAACTTGCAGCCCACCAAAATGCGTGGCAGATTCTGCAAGAAACAACTGGTAATTCAGTGAAGTTGTCATTGGAAGGCAAGACCACTGATTAGCGACGCAACTTTTCTCAATACCGACCCCGAGTTGGTGATAAATAAATAAATAAAAATTAGAGATTAATTCTGTTGTCATAATAATAATAATAATATATTATTAATTTATAAAGACTGAATGATTACGATTCGTTTGGTACTGTTGGAAGCATAAAGGCGGACAAGTTTAGTGAATTAGGTAAAGTGTACTGAAGTTTCCACAAAAGCCGAGTTGAACTAAGCAATTTTGCACTTTAAAGAGAACTGAACTGTGAGTTTATACAAAAACAGAAACAGAACTAGCTGTAAGAAAAGAGTGGAACGTCGCCAAACTGCACAGTGAATGGTGACTAATGCCAATAAATCTGACTGAAGGACAACCATACAAAAAAGCCCCATGTTGGTTAACTGTTTTATAGTCTTGCAGAAGA
The DNA here is from genome assembly GCA_945261195.1 of Cryptosula pallasiana. Classification (NCBI taxonomy): domain Eukaryota; kingdom Metazoa; phylum Bryozoa; class Gymnolaemata; order Cheilostomatida; family Cryptosulidae; genus Cryptosula; species Cryptosula pallasiana. The sequence continues at coordinate 16,722,268 of OX183136.1, forward strand.
CAAATATGGGCCACGGATTAATCAATTTCATAGGATGAAAGCAACAGCGTCGTCCTCTTACTAACAACTAGCCTATGGCTAACGACTGGCGTTTACTATACTCTGTACACATGATCAGGTAAGATTGCTAGCTATTCAGATGAAACAAGTCAGTAAGAGGCTAGCCAACAAGGTAATGCATTCATTCATTCAGCACAGAGAATGCATTGAATTGAGTGTAGGAACTGGTGGGTGCATAAGTGAGCTCCAGTTCAACCTCACTATTCACACAAACAAATGGGCATGAGGATTGCGCTGACAAGCTAAAGATAAACAAAGGGGGGGGGGATATGTATATTATACTCACCGGTCGAGGCATTGTAAATGGCTCTTATATCCTCAAATAAGTCAAATGGAACGCCACTTCTTAGGTTTGACCTTGTTATTCTATCAAAATAAATATAGTACATCAGGTTATATAATACACCTAACCCATATAGTACATCAGGTTATATAATACACCTTACCCATATAGTACATCAGGTTATATAATACACCTAACCCATATAGTACATCAGGTTATATAATACACCTAACCCATATAGTACATCAGGTTATATAATACACCTAACCCATATAGTACATCAGGTTATATAAAATGACAGCATTCAGGAATCACAATTTCAATAATGCAAGTACAGCCCATAAAAACAAGTAATATTGCAGAAATACCATATTGGCGTTGTGACCTGTATGCTGTGTTATATTTGTGTTGTGACCTGTATGTTGTGTTATATTTGTGTTGTGACCTGTATGTTGTGTTATATTTGTGTTGCGGCCTGTATGTTGTGTTATATTTGTGTTGTGACCTGTATGCTGTGTTATATTTGTGTTGCGACCTGTATGTTGTGTTATATTTGTGTTGCGACCTGTATGTTGTGTTATATTTGTGTTGCGACCTGTATGCTGTGTTATATTTGTGTTGCGACCTGTATGCTGCGTTATAATTGTGTTGCGACCTGTATGCTGTGTTATATTTGTGTTGCGACCTGCATGTTGTGTTATATTTGTGTTGCGACCTGTATTTTGTGTTATATTTGTGTTGCGACCTGTATGTTGTGTTATATTAGTGTTGTGACCTGTATGTTGTGTTATATTTGTGTTGCGACCTGTATGTTGTGTTATATTTGTGTTGCGACCTGTATGTTGTGTTATATTTGTGTTGTGACCTGTATGCTGTGTTATATTTGTGTTGCGACCTGTATGTTGTGTTATATTTGTGTTGCGACCTGTATGCTGTGTTATATTTGTGTTGCGACCTGTATGTTGTGTTATATTTGTGTATATGTGTGTATACGCAGTAGGAGTAGAGAGCAATTTATACCAAAAAAAAACGCCGAGTTACGAATAAAAAAATGTTATGTTGTTGTAATCAACAAAAACAATAACTTTCAAATCTGAATTACATGTTAATTGGCTAAAAAATTAGACAATGTAGATCGTAAATAAATAATGGATTTCAAATACAATAAAAATAAATAACATTGAGTTAATGATTATTTTCAGTGTTTTGGTTGCGACTATTTAGCACTCTTTGACTCTAATGGAAAGACAACTCTGACTGGTAAATTGCATTTGAAATCTGTGACAGTTCACATCATGGATGAAGTATACCAGGATTGCCAGAAACCCAAATATGGTGTAACCAATTTTGACCAATAGGAAATGGGAAAAGTGTCATCCATGGTACCCATATTGGATTGATGTTTTGGAGCGGAAACATATGGTACTGTAGACTACTATAGAAGCTCGCAAAATAACCGTAACTATTTATAATAACACCATGTTTCAACTTTTGCCACTTGACAAGAGCTTAGGTAATTTCGGAGGGGAAGTGCGTAGAATCAATAAATTTTGAAACCGGGTTTGCCACATACCAAAGATTAAATATATATTATCGTTGGCATATTATCGTTGGCATATCCAAGTTTGGTTTTGGAGCGGATATGGTATTGTAAGTAACAATATTTGAAAAGTCAAAACTATTAAATTATCCCCCGGCGTGGCTTAAGCGTATAAAAATCGATAAGAAAACGATATTGATTACAAGATCCAAGTGGTCTTGAAAATTTCGGAGCAGTATGACGGCTACCACAAACAGCTACATTTGGCTCGTCACAAAAGTTCTATTACGCAGCCGCAGCTGGCAATCCTGTTAAATTTAAAAACATGAACTCGTAATGTGAAGATCGTGTTCAAGCCTGAATTGCTGCCTCGAACGATCTTGATCATAATATAATGCAATGTCTATGTTTTTCAATATCTTAAAATATAAAATAACCATTATTATTATTGTATTCATAATCAATAAAGATATTGATATAAATACTGATTTCGATGATAAAAATAATAATAAGCCCCTCATTATGACCATATTGTGGCTGCCAACAGTTGAGTCTGTGATGTTCGCTGATGATGAAGATATATTATTAGATTGAAAATGTGGTAGTGCTGATTCCTTGATTACAAAGTTAAGATATCATAATGGCTAATCAGCATAGCCAACTGCTATTGACTTATTTTATAAAGGATAGGTTATTGAGGAATCACTAGCAGGGCTTTCCCTAGAAATTCTAATGGTGGTGTGGAAAACCAATTTTTATACACAGGTGGCAGTCACTCTGGGGTGGCTATTACTGGGGTCCAAATTCAAGTGTGCACTTTGTCTTTAGTGGTTTTTCGTATAGTTCGAGCTCTTCCGACATTGAGAACGCAAAGACTGTATGCACCACATAGGCGCAATGCATATACACACCACAAGAAACCATGTGCATTTCTGTAATTGTTTTAACTTTTGTATTTGTTTTGCTGAAGGTAGAGCAAACATAAGTGTAAAATATCAATTATTTTATTAGTAAACCTAATTGAAATGTAAAATTAGATATTTCTGTATACTCAAAGAACAACATATGACATATCTGAAACGCTGTGTAACCTACACACATTGCGCTAACTAACCCTAATGCTCATAATAAGCAATTCTTTGCTCAAATTAGGGTTTTTTGAACTGTCTAACTGTTTTGTCTAAGAGAAAAAATTCTATTGGTGGACCCTCTATAGAAACTAGATGTATGCTCAAAGTTGCAATAATAAAAAAAAGACACTAACAGGTAATGATGCTAAACATGTCAACAAATAGATAAAACAAGGCAGATAAGCAAACTAGCAGAGATCACAATCATTATAATGATTAGCTTTAATTATTAATGAATTATCTATTTAATTAACAAAAGATTATTAAATTATTAAACATATATGCTGCCATGCAAAAACCAAGGTGAAAAAAAACAAAAATTTTCCCTTAAAAAAACATGCATGAAATTATTGCATAAGAAGCAACAACATGATGATGTTGTGTGATTGATTCCTATAATTAATAATATCACAATTTTGGATCCATATGTTACCAGTATTTAAAAGATAATAAATGAAAGAATTATTATTGGAGAAATAAATAAAAATTAATTAAACAATATACATATAAGTAATGGTGTATCATCAGATAGGAATGTCACAAAGGGCTCTGACCTGTCAACACTCATAAGAATAACATCAAGTTTGCTGCTCAATAAGCTGTCAAAGTTAGGAATCATTTGGTATTAAAAAAGGTAAGTCAGTAAAAGAGTAATTTTTTGTTTCAAGTTGATCTAAAATACTGGTTTGACTTTCTTTCTGTCATCAGACTAAAAAATAGGCGTATGGTGGTATAGTTCGAAAATACTCGCAGCACGCATCAACTTCAAATTGAAACATTAGCAACTTCTGTTGCCTGCAAGTGTTACTACTGTATGTGAAATGTAATTTAATCAAGTTTAGCCTCTGCAGCGCAATTAGCTGAAAAGTGCTATTGCTGTTCACAATTGGTTGTTAATTAATGTACAATAAGTATTGCATGTGCACATGGTAAGTAGCAGAGAAAAGTTGACTAAGAGAAGCAATTTTTGTTTGGAAATGAATATTAACACTCCAAAATTAGCCAAAGTTACTGATACTGCTGGTGACAATTTTATTATTTAAAAAAAGGTATAGATTGTTTAGTAGTAAATAAATAAAACTGAAAAATCTTTTTGAAAATAAGATGTTAACCCTGTATAAATTGTCATTTTTCTTAACACTTAAGCTGGGGGGGGTGATATAATGGCACTGGGGCGAATCGCCCCTGCTGCTCCTCTATGGAGAGCCCTGATTAGCTTAAAATCCTAGTGCGCAACCGGGGAAACAATTTAAGTTCTTTGGTTAACCAATTAATCGCAAAGCTTTAGCGTCTCGTGTACGTCACAAATCAGCAACTTTTTTCTAACTGTTATTCTGAATGATCCTACCTTTTTTATCCCACAATTGGGGCTTACTTCTGACGAATAAATTGCAACCAAATTTACATTTCTGGGGTAAAAAATGTACAGATATTAAATATGGCAAGAATTTTTTTGTTTTCGACAAAACAGACTTTGCATCCTTCAAGTGTGAGTTTGTTTGGGCAAAATTATAGCTTACCAGGTCTAAGTGGAATTCTAGCAAATTGTGGCTAGCTGAGAGAGATTGTTTTGACAGCCCTGGGAAACTGACAATTGTTAGCAGTGTGTCATCGGTGTTTCATTTTCCCCATTTGTTGGTGATATTAGGTACATCATATTATTGTCTCTCGTTTGTTTATTTATTTATATATTGTCAGGAGGGTAAAGACAAGCTGCTGACTTACAACTCATTAGTCTCAATCTCGGACTGTTACAAACAATTATTGAGTACCTGTAATAATTTAGGAAAACAGTCACACTGCTTACAGTCTCGCTAGTTAGTACTTCAGCTTATCATTGTTTATCAAATTCCATTACCATTTAGTTTTATTAATCTTGTTTATTTATATTTATCCATTTTACACAATCAACTTCTGGCAATACTAATTCATTTCTCTCGTTATTTTTATGAAAAAAAATATTCATCCCAAAACGCATAATTCAAAAAATTGTGAAATTAAAAAAGTGAGAGAATCAAAGAACTTTTCAATTATCATTATTCATCTATCTGCATATAAATATTTTTTGCAAGTTTCATTTTGTTACTACTGAGTCTTAAAAGTATTTTGTATTTTTAACAATTGTAATCGCTGTTGTTATTATTATTATTCATTAATGAGCGTAAGCATTTGTATAAAAATGTGTACCCAAAAATCCTGATTTTTTTCAAGTCCCAAAATTCACATTTCTTTTCATATCTTTTAAACTAATGCTCATAGAGACACAAATGCAATTGCTACAGCTAGATCAGTCTAACGCGCGTGCATGTGACTACGAACGTTTTTCTCACTTTACTCATAGACTTGAGAAAATGCCTGTACATTTTTGACTTTTTATCAAAAAATCCACCAGGTTCCTGAAGAGCATCAACATGTTGTTATAGGGCTAGAAAATAGACTATGACGTTAGGATTTGAATGGTGTATAATTATTGTAGGGTGATCAATGTGTTTTGATAATGGGAAGGTTTGTCAAAGACGCCCCGACTAAAATTATTTTTTCTTCCTAGCTATTTATAAATTAGCCTAACCACAATTATTGCAAACGCATCGCGGGCTATCATATGCGCCGAGTGTTTTAGGTAAATAATGGGATTACCGCAAACACTACGGTTAATGATGATTAGTAGTCATTAGTATCACGTATATTGAGTATCATGGCTATTTATTTGTCATCATTACTGTGTTAATTTTAATTTATTCTGGTTCATAATTGATCTAATATTATATGTGTCAATCCAAAAAAACATTGAATGATAACCACTAGTGTTAAGAAATATGACATAGCAAAATTCAATGCCATTAATAACCATCAATTTTAATAATTATTATTTATTAATTATTGAAATATTAGTAATTTATGATTATTAATTACAAAATTTCTGATGATGACATTTGTTTATATCAACTGAAATCAGTACTTGTGTTTTCTGTGCGATCCAACTACTTCTACAAAAGATGTTATACAATTGTGCAAAGCATTTATAATTGTTACATATATATAATTATTGAGGCGTACGCATGAATATATATATAAATAAGTAAAGGTATGGCTGGTGGTGCACAAGATGTGCACAGGGGCATAGACTAAATAGAAACAATCAAAGAAATAAAAAATAAATAATTAATTATTAATATTAGGTGCCAGAGAGATGAAAAAACCAGTCAAGACTGAAGCAAGTAAAACAGTGCTCAACAAGAAAAAATTGAGGAGCTAGATACTAAGAGATAAAATAGTAAAAGATGGTAAAACTATTGGCTGACTACAAATTGTTTCATGCGCTAGAAAAAATATGGAAAAAGAAAAGAATTCTAGGCACAATCATCAGGTCGGTTCTCAACTGCAAAACGGTTACATTTTTGCAGTTGAGAGCCGACCTGATGATTGTGCCTAGATTTCTTTTCTTTTTCCATATTTTTTCTAGCACATGAAACAATTTGTAGTCAGCCAATAGTTTTACCATCTTTTACTATTTTATCTCTTAACATATATATAATACGTGTAGCTTCATGCGTGAGTCAACACTAATTGCCTGGAATTGAGAAGATTTGCAAAGTATCTTTTGAACTAAAAGTATATTTGGTAAAACCTGTTTTAACAGTTAACTATCCACAAGATATTTTTCTACCCACGAAAACTATTTCATAAAATTTCAGAACACTTTGAAAGTTTTTTTTGCGCTATTATTATCTGGATCATTATTACGATTATTATTATTATAATCATACAATAATATAACAATAACAATTAATAAGTAAGTTGTTGGAAGTTATAATAGTAGTAACAACAAACATTAATAATGATCTAATGATAATTTATTAATAATAAATAAATTATAATAATAATGATAATGATAATATAAAAACAATTACTAAATAATACTAATAAATAATAGTAATGACGTTATTATGATTATTATTATTATTATTATCATAATAATAATAATGAGATCGTTCAATGTAATGTGATAATAATAAATAATAAATAGTTTAATTTATTGTCAACTACTAACTAACTAATAATGATAAAAATTATTATTGTTATTATAAAATAATAATAAATAAGAACAATTAATTATATAATTATTATTATTATAATAATTATGATGATAATTATAATAATTAATAAATAATAATAATTATTTGTAATTATTATTATTATTTAATAATTACATAATATTAATAAAAAAGATAATTAATTAATAATAATAATAATAATAACTATTAAAAATAATATTATTCAACAAAACTTTATCTAGTGCAACAACTAACAACAACACAAGAAGATAAATAAAATAATAATAATAAATAATATTATTATTATTATTATTATTATTATTATTATTATTATTATTATTATTATTTATATATATATATTATTTTAATAATATTATTATTTATTTAATATAATAATAATTATTATTATTATTTAATAATAATAATTATTATTGTTATTATATTAAATAAATAATAATAATATTATTCAAATAATTATACTTAATTAATAATAAATAATAATATATATAATTAATAACATTTATTATTATTATTACTATTAATAATTATTATTACTATTATTATTTCAATAATAATAATTATTATTTTTATATAATAATTATTATGATACTTATTATTATTACATTATTATTAATAATTATTTAATTTTAATAAATAATAATAATTTTAAATAATAAATAGTTGTTGTTAGTAGTAGTAGTAGGTGGTAGTAGTTGTTGTTAGTCTAGTTAGTTAGTAAGTTACCTAGTAGTAGTTAGCTAAACGCTGAAGATAATAATAATAATTACTACTAACCACCATAATAATGGCAATAATGTAATCAATTATTAAAATTTCATACCTGAAGGCTCGGTTTTATTATTTTTGCAGCTATATATACTACTATTAATTAATTGTTATTATTAGAATTAGTCGTTATTATTTCTTTACTCTCTGATGGTCTACTATCACCACACCGCTTCCTCTTTAGTTCGAAGTTCACGGGTCGCGCTTTTAGCAGCTCAAGTCAAGCTCTCAAGCGTGCAATGAGGTAGGGTGGGGTAAAAACTGGATCTCTTTCTACGATTTATTTATCCCATCCCCCTCTCGAATCTATTTCATGACCTTTTGAACTTCTGACATGAGCTTTCTGCAGGTTTCAACGGATGTAGTTAGCATTGATCTACAGCAGGATTTATGGAAACGCTTCGGGTTTGTGCAATAATAATAATTATTATTATCATTATTATAATTATTATTAGGCGTACCATAATAATATTGATGGTTTTTACTGCATCAGTGATTATAGCCATGCGTGTTTCATTATTCATATGTTTACCAGTGATAATTTGTCAAATGCGTTGCCAATGATTCTTTCCAATAATATATAAATAATATATATTATTATTATTATTTATTTATTTATTATTTAGATAGTGTAGTGAGAAGTTTTAGATTTTTTTTTGATAATTAAAATTGGTGGCAACTTGTCTAGTAGAAGCTGATACGTTCATTGGTTCTAAAAATAATTGGCCCAAATTTGATCAACATACTAAAAAACGAATTTAAAAAAAAACATAATGTCTTAAAAATCACATTGTTTGCGGTGGCAACGTGACCGCAGGCGGATCACCCAAGCGTATCTACTAGTGCAAACAATATACGCGCCTATATATATATTTCGTTTGCGTGTATATATATATATGCGTACAGCAAAACCATTATCATGACGATTGTAATTTGCTACCACTGATAACAATAATAATTGCAATTATTTCTATATTTAATAAATAATAATAATTATAATTAATTTAAATACACAACAACCAGAAAGATAATAATTACTCTCAATCGATTAGTAATTATTACAATCAATGTGTTATTAATTAATATTTTAATTATTTTTTCTAATAATATTAAATTAATTATTAGTAGAAATGTGAAAACAGATTTATTTTCAATCATTATTATTGAGAAACTGCAAAAATGAGTATGTTTTTTCAAACTCACACTGATAGCAAAATTAAACTTTTCAGCGTTGAAATTATAACATTAATTTATTTGGACAAATAAATTTATTATTGTTTAGTAATTCTGTCTCAGTTGATAGCCAGTTGATAAATTTTATTAATGTAAAACCATATCAATGTTCATTTCCGCCCGCAATATCAGCGTATTATGGTCGGTGGAATCTCACGCTATTGTAGAATTTTTGAAAAATATTTTTCTTACCCTTTTTCAGAAAAAGATTAATTTTACCCAATAAGTTTCACCAATTATTCAAAATAATACACCACTAGATAGCTAACATGCATACACATGAATGAAAATTAACAAATTGTCAAAATACCATTCTGAGTGCTGACAGATTTCAGTTGAAGTATACAAAGTTTGAACACATGTAACTAATACTGAACAGGTCTGCAAGGAAGATTTCAGCAGATTTCCTGTGCTGTAAATGATTGGCTATCTGATGAACTTTAAACTTTGGCGTTAGTAACCTTGGTTCCAGAAATATTAAAACAATAAAAACAAATGTCTATAACCTCAGGGTACGACATTTTTTTATACTGCGGTTTTGATAGAGTCACGTGGTACCAAATTCAACTCGTTGTAGCGTCTATATTATTATAAATAATAATATATATATATTATATATATATTATTATTATTATTGGAATTATTGAAATTACTATTAATTTAATAAGTAAATAACCACTACTACAACAAGTTCAACAACAAGAAGTTCAACCTCAGGGCCACTGGCTGGGTTGTTGATTGATAAATGAATAATAATAATAATAATAATAATATATAATAATAATAATTATTATTATATATTAAATTCATTATTACTATAATAATAATTATTATTATAAATAATAATTTATTATCATCATTATTTATAATTATTATTATATATATATATATATAACCCAATGGCCCTGAGGTTGAACTTCTTGTTGTTGAACTTGTTGTTGTAGTAGTGGTTATTTACTTATTAAATTAATAGTAAAATTAATATTATTTAGTAGTCGCAGTAGTAGTAAGTAATAAAAAAAATATAAATAATAATAATATTTAATACGATGATAATAAATAATAATAATAATAATAATAATAAATTATAATTAATTAATAAATAATAAATATTTTTACAATCAAATAACCATGAATAATAATTAATATGAATAATATATAATTATAATAATTGTTATAATATAATAACAATATATATTTATAATAAATATTTAGCTAGTGCAAATGCAGTTTTTTTAGATACTAATAATAACGTAAAAAAACATTCCAAGTGTACTGAAATTTTTTTAAATAGCTTCAGTGGGTAGAAAAATATCTTGTGGATACAACTGTTACAATCAATAATGAGACCAAATTATTTTCTATTGTCACCTCGATAATAGTAGTTAACTGTTAAAACAAGTAGTTTTACAAAAACATGTACTTTATTTAGTTATAAAAAAACTTTGTCCATTGTGATTGTTGTCTCAATTCCGGACAATTAGTATTGACTCACGCATAAAGCGACGCGTATTATATAAATATATTTATATATATCATACATACGCCTCAATTATTATACATATTTTATTTCCGATACAAATGGACTTTTCAAATCAGCCTTGGGACGTTAAAAAACATATCATCATGGTGTAGAATCATATCTTGCAGTCACAGTAGTGGTAAACTTTTTTGTCTCTCATTGATAGTTACTGAAAACATGAGTTTTAAAAATGACTCTCTCTGCACCAAAATTACTTTGTTTTATGTACGCACAGCAGATAGTTTTACACCTCATTATTGATACATTAGAGTGAAATCCGTGACACGTGACGGAGCATGCGTTATTAACTTGCGGTTAGTTACTAATTCATTGTAATATATGAAAAAAATTTACATTTTTGTTTGGAGAGGGAATTATTAAATCTATTTCCATACCTCCAGATGTAAATAATCTATAACAAATAGTATATCAACAGGTCGGTAATCTGATAGGCTAGTGATGTAACATGAACTAAAATCCTAAGGTGCTACGACGCACTGGGAAAATGCTCGTTTACAACATGGTTTTCAAACATTTTTTCTGAAGTCTATAGTTATGTAAGAAGTGCAGTGATTAGTTAATCTGGTCCGGTCTAGTGTATCCTATTAAACCCTTTTAAAATTTTGTTTCCGGCAGCCTGTGGTCACAAGTTATTGAAAATTTAGTAATTTCAGAATATTGGAAAACTGAAAAAAACCGGGTGCTACAAATATTTATATCAATGCTTTGATGCGTGACGTCATATTTTGTGATCAATTTGTAGACGCTATGTTGTAGAGGATTTCACAACTACCCTGACCTTGTTACTACAATTTCACAAGAATATCTGGGTTATGTGTCATATCTCTTACTGCCCCTACACTCTCCTAAGCAGCCAGTATCTCAGTTAATGTAAACTATGCATGTGTGTGATAAAAATATCATACACTAACTAATACCATTCACGATTGGAATAAATTGCCGTTATATAAATAAATCAATCCCGGTTTAATTAGGATATAATCGTTATTCCCTAGTTACGAATTGTAGCTGGCGAGTCTCAATATATTGACTGTTGTCGGTAAGAGATCAATTGACGGGGAGAACCCCGAGTTTTGATAGATTGCCCGTTATCGTTAAAAAACCCGGTAACAACGATCATATAATTATACTTAATATGATCGTTATAAATAATCGACAATGCCCGTATAATAAAAGAGTTATTGTTCGAGTTGATTATCTCTATGAAGGTTGCCAGTGGCAACATCGGTAACTATACTAGAACGTCGAAAGTGATAATGCCGCTGTAACTCAACACCAAAGAACAAGTTTTCCGGGTTGATAACCTTTATTCCTCGGATTCAAAATAAAAATATTAGTTGACCAATGTAGATACAAAAATGAACTGCTTGTACACGGTGGGCTTTGCTGTTTATATAGGAAGATGCACGCTCTGCCTGCGTGATCTTTACCCGAAAGTTAAAATCAAATACAAAAGGCAAAATTATGTAATGTATTTCTACTCATAATAAAACAATTAATTTATTACCTTACAAAAATATTTGGTTTTGCAACAATTCTTTTTACTTGTTATCTCATTGCAATAGAAATACGCTCACAGATTGTTCATAAAATTAGCGATCGCAATTATGACGCTTCTCTACATATACATATGTCACAATTATAAATGCTTTACATTGGCTGCTCAATTGTATAACATTTTTTTGTAGAAGTAGCTGGATTGCACAGAAAACAACAAGTACTGTATCTCAGTTGTTATAAACAGGTGTCCTCATAAATCTTGTAATTAATAATAATAAATAATTATTGATGGTGATTGATGGCTCTTCATTTTGCCATATCATATTTATTACCACTAACGATTATCATTCAATGATGTTTTGTTAGATTAACAGATATAATATCAAATTAATCATGAACCAGAATAAATTTAAATTAAAGCGGAAATGATGAAAAACAGCCGTGATACTCAATATACACGCTACTAATCATCATTTACCATAGCGTTTGCTGTAATCACATTATTTACTTAAAACGCTATGCGCATATGATAAGCCTGCGATGTTTTTGCGATGATTGTGATTAGGCTAATCTATAAATGGTTTGGGATGAAAAATAACTTTAGTCTTGGAAATCTTTGAGAAACCTTCCCATCATCAAAATACATTGAACACACTACAATAAATATACACCATTCAAATCCCAACTTCAAGTGTGAGTAGTACCTTTGAGCTAGAAATATCAACCGATGGTTTGAAACATGGTGATTCTGATGGTGATATTAGAGTTGTTTTTAACTGATGCCATTTTTTAAGAAAAGACAGTAATTTTAGAACTTGAAATTAATTTAAAGTCAGAGTTGTCTACTCTTGGTTTTGCAGTGAGCTCATGAAAATAATATAGACTATCAGTTGACCACTGCAATGATCTATTTATATTCATTAGCTATGAGATCATCATGACCTTGCAGAGTGATGATTTCAACAGGAAGAAAACCAACTCCAGCTTTTAGTCATACGCAACATTAACTGCACTTTTTTACAACTGTATATTGTGCTAAAATGAGCAAAGAAGTCTCGTGGAATATATCAAATAATGCCAAGTGTAATTGGTGGTCAGTCATTTTTCAGATTTGTTTCATTTGACTTGAGTCTAGAGATTGTTGGTATGGTGGTTCGCCAGCCTATTCTTGCATGAAGTTTTGTTTCTTCTGCCAATTTATTTGTCATATAGATCCAACTGCTTGAATCTATAATGTTTTAAAATTACACTTTTTGGAAATGCCCTGATGTGTGAAAACGACCACAAGTTTTAATGCTCAGTTTTTGAGTATGAGCTAAAGACAAGGTTGCGTCTAATTCAACACTTGTCTTTTATTCACCAATTGGTTTTACCGTTATAAATAAATGACACTCATTTAGCAGAAAAAATTATTCTGTGATTATAATTTTGTTAATCAACAGACAAGGACTCAAAGCTATTAAGTAATAATTTTAGCTAGTAATATAACCACATGCTCTTTGTTTCACTTTTTCAAATAGTAATTAGAATTTTTTGGAGGTTATGAACGAGTACCTTATTTTTTATTAATGAGAACTGACAATGGTCCTCAGCCTATCTATATTTTCAGCCAGTAGAATCAATTACCTTTAAACTCTAGCGACTCCTGGCGTATTTACTTTTATCATCACTGTCCCCATTATTATCGTATGATACAGTAAGATGCTGGAGAACTATTTGGTACTAAAAATTATCTGATGTTTGAGAATGAAAAAAAACCATGGGTAAACAAAACATTTGATACACAAAAATATCTCATCTATCTAAAATATCAGTGCCATGTGTTGATCAATGGATAGAGTAACAACTGATTATTTACCAATTTAGAGAATTGATACATCTTTTAGTTTGGTTGTTTTTACGAGACAAAATCTGCCATTTATTTCATGTACTACCTATCATAAAAAAACTTACGATTGCAGCAGTATTCAATACACTAAGACGGCTTCTTGTGACTCACTGCACAGATAATGAATAGGGGGTGGAAACTATACACAGTTTTGTTTCTTTTGGTTTTTTTTTCAAATATTTCTTTGAAATTTTTTGGTGTGAAAGATACATACACAAGGAAGCAACATTTCAATTGATGCTCACAGTGGTTTAGAAGCAATAAACATCCAAAATTTAAATACTACCACATAGCTGCAATGCGGTAGATTCGAGATCCTACTACAGGGTAACTACAGTACATTTGATGGCCACTTGTTTATAGTCTGTTACCTATATTGGGAGCTGGGCATTAATAATAGCAAAACACCGTGTGACAAAGATGTTAGGGCTACAGTTAATATGGAGAAGTTGTTTCTTTAACTGTCCCAGTCTAAATTGAAGAGAAGACAACTTGACAGTATCAAAACATATGAGCCATATGATCCAAATGAGCTATATGTTCAAGTAAATATCCAAATATTTACTGTAAATCAACTTTAAGAATGGGAACGGTTTAATCACTGCCTAGGTAGCTTGTAACTTATGCGAAAAACTCAAAGGTACAACTTGCACTTTCAGTCCATTTTGTTGTCCTATAACAATATGTCGATGCCTTTCAGGGACCTGGTGGATTTTTGATAAAAAGTCGAAAATGTAAAGGCATTTTATCAAGTCTATGAGTAAAGTGAGAAAAAAGTTCATAGTCACATGCTTGCGCATTAGATTGCTCTAGCTATAGCAATTGGATTTGTGTCTCTGTGAGCTTTAGTTTGGACTTGAAAAATTCACGATTTTTGGGGACATATTTTTATACAAATGCTTGCGCTCATATCACGCGGGAGCCGTGACGGTTTTGCACTACCTAGAATAATGTAAGAATTGTAGTAATAAATTATAACAATTACTATGATTATTATTATAAGCGTTATATTATTAATATAATTGTGTATTGCATTTATTTTTTTACAACATGATCATATGATCATCATTCCAGAAAATAATTTAACAAGAAAAACAATTGTTTCTTCAGTCAGTGCAGTTAGTTTTTTTTCAAATCTGGCTTGGGACATGGTTAACAACTATTATATATACCATGATGATGGTGTAGTAGTAGATTGATGTTTTGCAGTCACAATGGTGGTAAACTTTTTTGTCTCAAACTGATCACAGTGAGCCATGTATGGTTCATGTAAGTTGCAGTTACAGTAGTGGGAAACTTTTTTGTCTCTCATTCATAGTTACTGAGAAAATGAGTTTTGAAAATTACACTCTCCACCAACATTATTTGGTTTTAGGTCACCCAGTCGATAGTTTTACGCCTCATTATTGTGACATTAAAATGAAATCAGTAACGCGTGACCAAGCGCACATTGTTATTTTGCGGTAGCGATTTTTTTGTAAGATATAAAATAATAGTAAAAACGCATGAAAACTAATTGCAACCATAGCAGTAATTTGTCTACTACAACATTTCAGTCAATATTATTTATTAGCTTTGATGGCTTCATGAAAAAAATCAGTGGTGATATTATAAAATATGTTGGCTGGCTATTCAAGAGTTGAGAAAAGTTACAATTGTTATTTAATTTTACTGCTTTGAAACAAGGTAGCTGAGTAAGTAGCAAGCATACAAATGCCCCAGACAATCATATCAATTTCATTTGAGCTGAGCTGGTACATACTTATATATCAGTAATTTCCAATGAAGCTACAAATAAGTAGATACTGCACTCATCAGAACTGCAATTACGCACTAAAACTGCGGCAAGCAGTTACTAGTATCGCAACTACCAAAAACTTGAATACCCTATGTGATTTGGCACCAAGCAAATTCAATATTGCCAATGTTTACCATCTTGGCTAACTACCACTTTAAATGGTAAATAAATATCAACAGTTGTTTCAATTACGATTTAAATTGAAAAAAAACGATAAAAATATTTTTATTTATATCATAAAAGCATACTCATTCATAGTTTTAGTTACACTCGTAGCAACAAACCTTCAGATTTAACTCGTTATTCACTAAAGTATGTCTTTTTTTTTAGTCGACTTGTTTTGTGGAATCGTTATTCGTTATTTATTGCTTGACATGCTGGCATCTTCATCCAACAAGCGTTATGGGCGTGGAAATGCCTCAGTCGTTGTTGATCCCATCTTTAGTAGAAAACCCACAACTGATCCATTCGTCTTTGATTCAGATAGTGAGTCGTCATCCATAAATCCTAAACCTGCCCCTTCCTCTAAGAAGAAAGTCAAGGTACTACCATTCATGTTCATTTTTGGCTTTCACTGTTTGAGCAGACTCTTCAATTGTTTGTTTATTTTGACTGGCATGTTTCTATTCAGGTTAAGTCAGGATCTTGTACAAACCAGCAGAAAAGTACAAGTTGCCGCTCAGGCGGAAAAACTCAAACAAGAGGTACTTGTTATTTTACAGTCAATGTTAGTTCTAGTCAGTATTATTGTGTTATTCATATTTGATGCTTTCATCTATCGTTAGTTTTATTCATGTTTTATCAATGTTCCCACGGCTCAAATTTGTTCAGGTTGAACGTTGATTCGTGTTTGCGAAAAGCCCTGACTTACGAGTACATGAATGTGAGGTGCGTGCCAAGTGACTAGTATATAAAGATCAGGTAAAAATGCACCTAGTAGGTTGAGGAAATCTCGCCAAGCGAGCCAATTTGATGACTAAATTTCATTTATGTTTTAACAGCGATTGCAATTTACATTATAAATAATAATTGTGAGGATACATGTTCATTAAAACTCATTATCATTCATAGCTGAGCAATGATCGTTTTGAAGTTTGCGTCCAACCATTCATAGACGAGCTTTGCTTGTTTTTAATATTGTAAGGTTTTAAAACTTTTAGCAGATGTTTTTATAGACTGATTCATCTAATTTTCACAGCATCGTGTAGAGCAGAATCCGTTTTATAATTCAGTTTTTATTTGAAGACTCTATGACAGTCTAAACGGAAGCAGTCCCAAATCTCTTTGACCCTTCAACTTCCTTTACTCATTGTTTGTAAAGTTTTCATGAAGCTTGAAAGTTTTTTTCTGGTAAAGCTTTAGCACATTTATTCTTTTTTCTGATAAATAATTAGTTTAATATTATTAAAGCTTGTTTGAGCCTTCTGATTGTGGAAGTAAGCTGTAAATTAATTTTTACAATAATAAATAATTTTAGTTATTTTTGGTGATTGTTGTAAAATTAGTTATTGTTATTCTTCTTTGTATCAAATTGTGCTCTATTTTTGCTAATAACAAATAATTAATTTTGTTCTCTAAAAATAAATTCCGAAAATGTCAGCGTTCTGTACAGCCAGTGGGAGATCATTCTCTCAGGGTTCTAGCTCCTGTTTTGGTTAGCTTTGCTTCAGATTTTGCTAGTTTTATCAGATTTTTGTACTCTTTCCAGCTGTGCTATCAATTTTATGCTTGGATCAAAACTGTCTTTTATATTAACCGATATGTGAGGATCACTCACGGTACATTACTAAAAAAAGGTCTGTCAACTGAAGAAATAATAAATCTGGTTTAAGAGGGTAAAATTGAAAGATTTTTATATCTACTTCGAGAAGAAAATGCTGATTCATATGAAGTGAAATTTATTATCATAGCATGTATAGATGAATTTTAATCAGAGTTCTAATTATTATTGTAATAACTAAAATTAAATAATCATAAAAGGATAATGGCAAGAATTATTATTGTACGTTTATTTTCAATAACAATAAATTGAAAAAGCGGATGTAACCATGGTATTATTTCACTGCGTTGAATGGGAGGAAGGAGTTTGATAAAGTTACTTGGTGGCACTAAAATTGCTTCCAGCATAAAAGAGGCGTGTTAAAAAAAAGTCTTTCCGTCAAATTTGAAATTCGGCATACAAAATCTTATGTTTACAAAGAGTTTTGCTTGAGACCATCCCGGATAATCCTATCATGTGGTACCACATTACCTTTCTCACGTACTCGTTAACGGCCTTGTTTGTCTTTCGCAAGTTGTGTTGGCGCTGCTAACCGTTCCTTTAGTAGTGCGAATTGAAATCATATGTGTGAGTTATCCCTCCCTGCCAATGAATAACGAGCGCAATGATTTTTTCATTGTTAACATAGTCACTCGAGTTAGGATTATTGAACAGTCGAATGCTCACAGCATAGACTATTAATAATAATAATAATAAGCAGTTGATGATTAAAAATTACAATTAATAGTAATTATACATGATTATTGTTATATAATGATAACTGTAATAAATAATAATGATAAATAATAATTCAGTAGTTTGACCACCTCTCAAACACAGCTATAATTTTCTAAACTCTGCCATTGACATATATAATACTGTCAGTTTCTTCAACAAATAATAAAAACACGATAATTTCGCTGCTATTAATATATATAACTGTAAAGGAACTGCAGTTAAAAAATAAAAATACTAACTAGCACTTTCAAGTAGTTTACCGAACGGAATCGATTGCCATGATTGCAATGAATGGCCAACCCGAACCAAAACAGTTTGCGGAACTGAAGTGAACTAATATGAACCAACCTGAACCAACTCAAACGAGTGCCAATTTTCGTGACCTCAATCAACGATTTTCGAGTTCAACCCGAACGAATTTGTATCAAAGGAACATAGTGATGGTTTGTGACACAGATGACATGCGCTTACATAGTAGTTGAGTAGTACCCGCCAATGAACACAATGTTTACTTGTTTCACATTTGAGTTTACTTTTTCAACTTGATTCATCGGCGTGATTGCACGGTGCTGATCTTATTTGGTCAGAAGTTCAGTAAGTCCCTTCGAGTTTGCTGTCTTGTTACTATTGTTACTATTGACCTAGTACAAAGCTGCAGTAGCAGCTAGAGCATTATTCGCACAGAAATAACACGTGAATGGATTATGTAGGTCGTAGGAAAACAGTGGTTGACCCACAGCACTCTCAGTTTGATACAGACAATGTGCCCCCAAGATGTACAACCAGAGTAAGTTTTATCCACTGACCTTCATCGTATCTACCGAAATGTTTTGTTTTCTGTGATTATGTATTATTTCTATACATAAGTACACGCTGTTATATTATGTATTATTTCTATACATAAGTACATGCTGTTATATTATGTATGATTATTTGGTATAATGTACTGGACTGTTTGTTGTAAATAGCAACAAATTTTTTTCCAGAATCAAGCTCTGTTGCACTTTGCTTCCTTCCCTGGTGCTCTCCCCCCCCCCCCCCCATGGTGGTCTCTTCATGATGGTCTCTCCCCATGTCTGCCTTTCCCCATGTCTGCCTCTCCCCATCGCGGTCTCTTCCCATCGCGGTCTCTTCCCATCGCGGCCTTTCCCCATCGCGGTCTCTTCCCATCGAGGTCTCTCCCCACAGCGGTCTCGCCCCTCGGGACCTCTCTCCACGGCGCCCCTTCACATGGGTGCCTCTCTCCATAATTGCCTCTCTCCTCCTTAGCTTACGTCTTCTTGTTGTCATGGTCAACTCCTTCTGTGATTACATCCTCCCACTTCTTTATTCACCCAATCACACTGCTTATTTATGTAAAAAAAACACTTACCCTTCTATTTAGTGACAAAAAGGATGTTGTTCTTCAGTTGTTCAAGCTTTAGTTCGCTCATTTGCCATGTTTCCTTGTTATAAGAAAGTAAAATTATAAAAAGAAGTTCACTACACTTCGGTTATAAATATATATTTTGACATTAACTATCAATAATAGTCAAGATACAAATACATGAAAGCAGCATTTGTGATAATAACATTATTGTTAATGAGTAATGGGCCATTCCATGGGGACTGTCCCAATCAGTGTGCTCACCCGACTCAGATCTTTTTCAAATTTGGCTGTCAGAACAAGTAGGTTGGAATAAATGGTGAATAAAAATTTGAGACTCCTAGGATAAAATGGAGCTTCGTGGGGGCTCCGCAAAGTTTGCGTTTTCGTGGTGAAGACAACTCCAAATGACATTTCTTTGATTTTTTAATTTTTTATTTAATCATAACATAAAAACTTATTGTTTGCCACATTTGATTTTTGTACCATGCAAAGTTGAACATGTAGGCATGCTTCCCAGAAAGTTATGAGTTTGTAGGTCAACCAGGGTTCAGGTCAGAGGTCACCAAACATGGTCAGCCAAGAGGGTTTGTCCGTATATCCCTCAATTTCCGCCAACAACACGGTGCTGTATCTGTGAAATAAAAGATGGTAAAGCAGAGGTAAGTATCAAATATGATGGTAAGACATGTATACTATTTTTTGAAAGAAAAAAAAAACTTCTCGGATCAACTGTATAATCTAAATGGTAAAAATCCAAGATGGCCGCCTCAACGGCAGCGATTTTCGACCTCACTTTGGGGTCAAATTTATCGATGATAGTATGGAAAATCTTTAAAAAAAATTATATCATTTATACAATACAGACGTGCTGATTTCAAATCTGCAATAAAAATTAAGGGTTTTTGAGTCTAAATGAGTCTAATTGAACTTTTAAATAAATGAAATTTCCTATAAATGACCGTTGGTTATTAGGGGTTATTTAAGTTTAAATGTGTGTATTCAACCTTTAAAATGAAATTTTTTCTGTTGTTGCAGTAATGAAGCACCATGGATGTTAATTGAGGTATGGTTTATTTCTATTTTGTTCATAAGCTGCAAGTTTCATCTTATCTACAGCTTTCCTACCTGTTCCTGGGTTTGTTGCTCGAGTCGATACAGCCGATGGTTATCTGTCGATAGCTCGACACACGCTAACACATTCGCCAGAGGCACCCATAGTTCATCCCGTCTTTCAGGGTATTTAAAAGATGTGGCAGGCCCTTGGGGATGGAGTGAGTTCACTTTTACATCTTCGTGCTCGTCGCTGGTTTCTGTCACAGCACCCAGATACCACTGATCTTCATATGCATAGGCTATGTGTACACCGGGTTTGAGCGAAGAGATGGTTATGCCTGATGCCTGATGACCTGAAGCATTATTGAATTGTCTATAATGTATCTGTATAGAGTTTGGGCCAGCGGATATCCTTCTGCCCACCAGATTGCTTCCTTCTCGCAAGAAGCAATGGTGGCTCCTTGAACCACCTACTGGTGGTGCGTTCTCAAATCTACTCTGCTGACCCGGATTGTACTTAGCGATGTCCTGCTCATCATACCATAGTATATTAATTCCATTAATGTTTTCTTTTGCGAATGTAAATAATTCTTTTGCATTGGTGATGAAGTTTTCGGACATCCTTTGTAGACTGGCCCTCCTTGCCTGGTATTTGATAACAGCCCCGATACCATCGCATGCTGACTTCCCATGTGATGTCGCAAAAAAGTGCCAGGTACAGGGCATGCCAAAATCAGATTCATGGTACATAATGTTTGCAAAAACTTTGAACGATTTGTATTGGGCAGAGCACCCATCTGTGAAGTAGTGTACCATATTAATTGTGTGTGGCAATAAAGATTCCAAGACCTGATTCCCCGTCTAAAATCTTTATTGCCACACACAATTAATATGGTACACTACTTCACAGATGGGTGCTCTGCCCAATACAAATCGTTCAAAGTTTTTGCAAACATTATGTACCATGAATCTGATTTTGGCATGCCCTGTACCTGGCACTTTTTTGCGACATCACATGGGAAGTCAGCATGCGATGGTATCGGGGCTGTTATCAAATACCAGGCAAGGAGGGCCAGTCTACAAAGGATGTCCGAAAACTTCATCACCAATGCAAAAGAATTATTTACATTCGCAAAAGAAAACATTAATGGAATTAATATACTATGGTATGATGAGCAGGACATCGCTAAGTACAATCCGGGTCAGCAGAGTAGATTTGAGAACGCACCACCAGTAGGTGGTTCAAGGAGCCACCATTGCTTCTTGCGAGAAGGAAGCAATCTGGTGGGCAGAAGGATATCCGCTGGCCCAAACTCTATACAGATACATTATAGACAATTCAATAATGCTTCAGGTCATCAGGCATCAGGCATAACCATCTCTTCGCTCAAACCCGGTGTACACATAGCCTATGCATATGAAGATCAGTGGTATCTGGGTGCTGTGACAGAAACCAGCGACGAGCACGAAGATGTAAAAGTGAACTCACTCCATCCCCAAGGGCCTGCCACATCTTTTAAATACCCTGAAAGACGGGATGAACTATGGGTGCCTCTGGCGAATGTGTTAGCGTGTGTCGAGCTATCGACAGATAACCATCGGCTGTATCGACTCGAGCAACAAACCCAGGAACAGGTAGGAAAGCTGTAGATAAGATGAAACTTGCAGCTTATGAACAAAATAGAAATAAACCATACCTCAATTAACATCCATGGTGCTTCATTACTGCAACAACAGAAAAAATTTCATTTTAAAGGTTGAATACACACATTTAAACTTAAATAACCCCTAATAACCAACGGTCATTTATAGGAAATTTCATTTATTTAAAAGTTCAATTAGACTCATTTAGACTCAAAAACCCTTAATTTTTATTGCAGATTTGAAATCAGCACGTCTGTATTGTATAAATGATATAATTTTTTTTAAAGATTTTCCATACTATCATCGATAAATTTGACCCCAAAGTGAGGTCGAAAATCGCTGCCGTTGAGGCGGCCATCTTGGATTTTTACCATTTAGATTATACAGTTGATCCGAGAAGTTTTTTTTTTCTTTCAAAAAATAGTATACATGTCTTACCATCATATTTGATACTTACCTCTGCTTTACCATCTTTTATTTCACAGATACAGCACCGTGTTGTTGGCGGAAATTGAGGGATATACGGACAAACCCTCTTGGCTGACCATGTTTGGTGACCTCTGACCTGAACCCTGGTTGACCTACAAACTCATAACTTTCTGGGAAGCATGCCTACATGTTCAACTTTGCATGGTACAAAAATCAAATGTGGCAAACAATAAGTTTTTATGTTATGATTAAATAAAAAATTAAAAAATCAAAGAAATGTCATTTGGAGTTGTCTTCACCACGAAAACGCAAACTTTGCGGAGCCCCCACGAAGCTCCATTTTATCCTAGGAGTCTCAAATTTTTATTCACCATTTATTCCAACCTACTTGTTCTGACAGCCAAATTTGAAAAAGATCTGAGTCGGGTGAGCACACTGATTGGGACAGTCCCCATGGAATGGCCCTAATGTCATTCGTTAATAACATGACAATGATCTATGGTTTTTTTTAATAGTAATAACTGAGATAAATGACATTGTTCGTTATTCAAAATTATTCACTGATGAATTCATAGGTTTATGTAAAATCGTCACAAAAATTCATGAATGTTTTTGTCGTGCACAAAATTATAAACATTTATAACTATTACTAGCGTTGCTATCGACAATAGTTGTCACATTATTTGATCAAAGAATTGTGGGGAAGTATTATTGAATTATAGTATAACTCGCTAACATTCACTACAGTAATATCAGATGATTTTTTGTAGATTATTGTTGATAATATCATTGATAATTAATACTACTGAGAGGCATTATTGTTCATTCTAACTTTAATCAATAATACTTTTTGCTTTTTGTATAAAAATGATATAATAATAATAATTAGGTCAAATAACAAAAAAATTTATTAAACTTGAATAATGTCATTTGTTTCAAATAAACTAGCCAACAAAACAGATAAGTTAATAGGGGGACAGTAATATTAAACAAAATAGGCGAGATAAGACTATTGAAAAAACATTTTGGGATGTTACTGTATTTGAACAAACTGGGTTTGTCAAGTATTTACCCAGTATAACACAGGTTACCCAGCACAGTTTGTCTTTGAATTTTATAAATGCTCAAAACTATTGGATACGAAGCTGGGGCACCGTTTCAGGTCTGAAAAATTACCATCAACTCCACATGTTGTTAATTATCGGTTTTTGAGCCCGGTCGTTACCTTTTTACTCACAATTATAAATGTACTGTAGCTTAGCTTCTTCTTGAATCATGTGACATAAACGTTCTCTAATTCTACACAACTTTATTATCATTTTATTTATTATCAATTTATTTATTGGTCATCTACTTATTATTATTATTATTATTAATTCATCCTCTTGTTTGCGTGTAAACTTTCATAGTTCACGATTGCTGCTAGCCTGTTGATTCATGTGGAGAGATTTGTCAAGATCACGCTGCAATATTGCTTTTTCTTGCGCCATTGTGAAAAAACTTCTGGTGTTCTTTCCTTTCAATGCAGGTCTTAGCTAGGGTTACATTTAGAAGCCATTGCTAGTGCACTATGTCACGTGACATAAGTATACCTAAAAGTCATGAATGAAAAAGACCAACTCCATAATTGTTATTGGGAGCTACTGTGTCACATGACATGGTTTTAGTGTCAGTTCCGAAATTTTAAAACATATTAGAAAGAAAGTTTTATTTTTAAGCATTGCAAGAAAGTAGGGCCAGTTTTATGATATATACTAAGAACTTTGTTCATTTGTACTAAAGTTGCCCTAAACATTATTGGTTGTTTAGCCATGTTTACACTAGGCGACCGCGTCTCCTTTGAAGTTTGCCGCTTGCGTCTTGGCGCTCAAAACTGGTGCAACTTCCGGTGGAGATGCAAGGTTGTCGGAGGCTGAGACGCAGCAACCCAGTAGTGTTGGGTTTGAGCGTCAAGTTGCAGCGTCTCCATAGCCATGTGACACAGTTTAAACAACTGAGTTGCTCTATATAGCGGCTCCAATATTTTGTTTATTCTAGCTTGGATATAATGTAAACAATGATTGTTACAAGATCGTAAGTTTATTAGGGAGGCACGTGTGGTCTAGTGGTTGAAGTGCTTGCACTTCAATCCTGGATCTGGGGTTCGATTCCCAGCACGGTTATCTGTGAGCAAGATATTTGGCCTCCTATGCTCTGCCTGGTCGGATATGGGCATAAAAATAACGTGGTCCCTAGTTTGATTGCACTCTCCATAATAACTATGGAGTCATGCTAGTAAAAGATCCCCCTCTGCCTTTTCGGAAGAGTAGCCGGTAACGGCGGGCATGGGTATAGGGTGTTTGCTTTGATAGCTATTTCATATAATGTCAAACATGATCCATTGGTACCTTGTATATTGCTTACAAACTGTACATTGATCAGTAAATAAAGTTGATTTAAAAAAAAAAAAAAAAAAAAAAACAAAAAAAAAAAAAAAAAAAAAAAAATTATTAAATAATTAATTATTACTAGCATTGTTGACATGTATGTTTATTATTTTTCTCATCAAAAAAATCAAACTCTGTATGTTCAACAATAATAAATAGTTCATATTCGGAGTAGTTAGCATTATTATTTCGGATGCAAACACAAAAAGAACTTGAGATTTTCTTCAAGTTATTGTTTAATTTCAACAATTAGTATTATTATTTATAGATAAGTTAAAATTTCATATTATAGGTAAATAAAAATTCCACAAGACGCATAGAGAACTAACGGCCTGATAGAAAACTGGTAATAATTAAATCACAACTCCTCAATCCAACTGCGTGAGCAGCAATGCAATAAATTATTTTAGCTAAGACGGTTGGGCAACTCGGAAGTTGCAAAACTCAAATTTTTGGGGTTACAGCAGTGTAAAGCCAACATGCGTCTGCGACCATCAATAGAGACGGAGACGCAGTCGCTTATTGTAAATGAGGCTTTAGAGGCGTAGTCTGTAATGCAGAATGCATATAACGGTTTTGACTGCACGTATGTAGTATGTAGTTACTAGATGTTTGCTCATATGATGTCTAATTACTGTCTATGTGTATCTATACATATATATATAAATTGTATGTCTTACTTGAGTATATAGAATGTGTCCCACGTGAGTATATAGATGTGTCCTACTTGAGTATATATAATGTGTCTTACTTGAGTATATAGAATGTGTCTTACTTGATTATATAGAATGTGTCCCACGTGAGTATATAGATGTGTCCTACTTGAGTATATATAATGTGTCCCACTTGAGTATATAGAATGTGTCCTACTTGAGTATATATAATGTGTCCTACTTGAGTATATAGAATGTGTCCTACTTGAGTATATAGAATGTGTCCCACTTGAGTATATAGAATGTGTCCTACTTGAGTATATAGAATGTGTCCTACTTGAGTATATAGAATGTGTCCTACTTGAGTATATGTAATGTGTCTTACTTGAGTATATAGAATGTGTCCTACTATGATTGTAGAGCAACAGTACAAGCTCTAGCAAAAGTTCAAATTGCTCTTTTCCATCTATGCAGATAACTTCTACTACAGTTTACCAGTCGGGTATGGTGTATATGTCACCGATCTATTACATATATATCACCTGTCTATTATATATATATCACCTGTCTATTATATATATATCACCTGTCTATTACATATATATCACCTGTCTATTATATATATATCACCTGTCTATTATATATATCACCTGTCTATTATATATATATCACCTGTCTAATATATATATATCACCTGTCTATTATATATATATCACCTGTCTATTATATATATATCACCTGTCTATTATATATATATCACCTGTCTATTATATATATATCACCTGTCTATTATATATATATATCACCTGTCTAATATATATATATCACCTGTCTATTATATATATATATCACCTGTCTATTATATATATATCACCTGTCTAATATATATATATATCACCTGTCTATTATATATATATCACCTGTCTATTATATATATATCACCTGTCTATTATATATATATCACCTGTCTATTATATATATATCACCTGTCTATTATATATATATCACCTGTCTATTATATATACATCACCTGTCTGTTATATATATATATCACCTGTCTAATATATATATATCACCTGTCTATTATATATATATCACCTGTCTATTATATATATCACCTGTCTATTATATATATATCACCTGTCTATTATATATATATCACCTGTCTATTATATATATATCACCTGTCTAATATATATATATCACCTGTCTATTATATATATATCACCTGTCTATTATATATATATCACCTGTCTATTATATATATCACCTGTCTATTATATATATATCACCTATATATTATATATCACCTACTCACTATTACAGACAACGTGGAAAGCAATGCCAGCGTAGGCAGCGATTATGAAAACACAGAACCCCTCATGTCTATTTCTACTGAGACAGTCACGGTCTCTACCAACAGTGCAATTGATTTCTTAGCCTCTAGTCCTAGTAAATTAGCGCGTAGCCTGAGACGCAGCACAAGGTCTAGTACTAGGTCTAGCGCATCATCTGCAGGGAGCAGAGAGTCGGTCAATGGGGCAGAGAGTGATCGACTCAGAGACTTCCTGCAAGTGAGTCTAACAAGAGTAAGTCCTCCAGCTGATAGCTGCCTTAAATCTGTGACTAGTACAGCTCCAGTGGAGAGCGAGCGTCTCAAACAGTTTCTAGGTTTGCGTTCTAGCAAGTCAAGGACACCATCAGTTAGTAGCTGTGACTCCAGTACTAACTGTACAACTGATCAAGACGGTCTGTCCACCTCTCTTCAACCACCATACACAAGGTGCGTGCCTCCATCAGCAGGCGCCCACCCGGTAGAGAGTGACAAGCTTAAGAGTTTTCTGCAATCAGACAGTAGCACAAATAAGTGTGCTAGAGGGCGTGTTGGTGCAGGCAGGCCAAAAGAAGCAAAGTGCAAGGTGACAGCTAAGAGACCATACAAGAAGCGAAAAGAGAAGTACACAAGGTTAGTTGAGAGTGAGAGGCTAAGGAAGTTTCTGGAGTCTGATGTGATAGAAGGTTTGTCATCTGATAGTGATGATTCGTCGAAGAGCCTGGACACAACGCTGGTTCCTCACCATGAGATGCAGGAGAGTGAGCGTCTGCAGCGCTTCCTTGCTTCACCAGACACCACCACGCCTATCTCCTCTCCCTCCTCTCCCTCACACAAGCTGGTGGAAAGTGCCAGGTTAAAGGCCTTCTTACAATCTGACATCAATGGAGCCACTATCGGTTACTCTACCACAAAAGCTACTAGGTCCAAGCCTGCGGCTAAGCGTTTTAACAATCAAACACAATCAGCGAGCAAACATTCAGGTTTATCGCAGGAGCTTGAGGAGATAAGTATGGAGGCCAAAAGCAATGAACAGCCTTCCCCTCCAAAAAGAAAGTACGTTACAGACCAATTCAGCTTTGATAACTCCTGCAGTGACGACAACTCCGATACTCCTGTCAATGACTCAGCAAGCACTCAACGGACGCTAGAGAATGGGCGTACGAGCAGTAACTTTAAGAAACCAGTGATAAACTTTGAAAAAATGGAAGGGCAGAAGAGCAAGGCAGTGAGTAAGCCTGCTAGAAAGTTGCTGGGTAGTCCGATGAAGGTTGGTACTGATAGTCTTGATTTATAGGCTGTGTGTTTGTCTATCTATCAGTCTATATATCTATCTATCTGCCTGTCTATATATCTGTCTGTATATCTATCAGTCTATATATCTATCTATCTGTCTGTATATCTATCTGTCTGTATATCTATCTGTCTGTATATATATCTGTCTGTATATCTATTTGTCTGTATATCTATCTATCTGTATATATATCTGTCTGTATATCTATCTGCCTGTCTATATATCTGTCTGTATATCTATCAGTCTATATATCTATCTATCTGTCTTTATATATATCTGTCTGTATATCTATCTATCTGCCTGTCTATATATCTGTCTGTATATCTATTTGTCTGTATATCTATCTGCCTGTCTATATATCTGTCTGTATATCTATCAGTCTATATATCTATCTATCTGTCTGTATATCTATCTATTTGTCTGTATATATATCTGTCTGTATATATATCTGTCTGTATATCTATTTGTCTGTATATCTATCTATCTGTATATATATCTGTCTGTATATCTATCTGCCTGTATATATATCTGTCTGTATATCTATCAGTCTATATATCTATCTATCTGTCTGTATATCTATCTATTTGTCTGTATATATATCTGTCTGTATATCTATCTGTCTGTATATATATCTGTCTGTATATCTATCTGTTTGTATATCTATCAGTCTATATATCTATCTATCTGTCTGTATATCTATCTGTCTGTATATATATCTGTCTGTATATATATCTGTCTGTATATCTATCTGTCTGTATATCTATCTGTTTGTATATATATCTGTCTGTATTTCTATCTGTTTGTCTGTATATCTATCTGTCTGTATATCTATCTGTTTGTCTGTATATCTATCTGTCTGTATATCTATCTGTCTGTATATCTATCTGTCTGTATATCTATCTGTCTGTATATATATCTGTCTGTATATATATCTGTCTGTATATATATCTGTCTGTATATCTATCTGTCTGTATATCTATCTGTCTGTATATCTATCTGTCTGTATATAAATCTGTCTGTATATATTTCTGTCTGTATATCTATCTGTCTGGAGATCTATCTGTCTGTATATATATCTGTCTGTATATCTATCTGTCTGTATATCTATCTGTCTGTATATCTATCTGTCTGTATATCTATTTGTCTGTATATCTATCTGTCTGTATATCTATCTGTCTGTATATCTATCTGTCTGTATATCTATCTGTCTGTATATATATATCTGTCTGTATATATATCTGTCTGTATATCTATCTGTCTGTATATCTATCTGTCTGTATATCTATCTGTCTGTATATCTATCTGTCTGTATATATATCTGTCTGTATATATATCTGTCTGTATATATATCTGTCTGTATATCTATCTGTCTGTATATCTATCTGTCTGTATATAAATCTGTCTGTATATATTTCTGTCTGTATATCTATCTGTCTGGAGATCTATCTGTCTGTATATATATCTGTCTGTATATCTATCTGTCTGTATATCTATCTGTCTGTATATCTATCTGTCTGTATATCTATCTGTCTGTATATCTATCTGTCTGTATATCTATCTGTCTGTATATCTATCTGTCTGTATATCTATCTGTCTGTATATCTATCTGTCTGTATATATATATCTGTCTGTATATATATCTGTCTGTATATCTATCTGTCTGTTTATCTATCTGTCTGTATATCTATCTGTCTGTATATATATCTGTCTGTATATCTATCTGTCTGTATATCTATCTATTTGTCTATATATCCATCTATCTATCTGTGTATCTATTTGTCTGTTCATCTATCTACCTACCTGTCTGTATTGATGTCTGGCTGCCTTGTTATATATCTCGATACATTTTATCACAGACATGTGATATGTAATTGTGTGATATGTAATTGTGTGATATGTAATTGTGTGATATGTAATTGTGTGATATGTAATTGTGTGATATGTAATTGTGTGATATGTAATTGTGTGATATGTAATTGTGTGATGTGTAATTGTGTGATGTGTAATTGTGTGATGTGTAATTGTGTGATGTGTAATTGTGTGATGTGTAATTGTGTGATGTGTAATTGTGTGATGTGTAATTGTGTGATATGTAATTGTGTGATGGTTTTACACACTACAGTCCCATGGCAAGTATCGCTACAACCACAGAGCCTGGCTCAATGACCAAAACGAAGATGAGGTTGAAATACGAAAGGTTGCTTGCTCAGCTCAGCGCAATCAATCTGACAGACTCACTCACCCTCTTGCTTTGAAGAAAGTATTTAAATACCCGGAAAGGTTGGGTGAGAAGATATCTACGCAGGTGAAAGTAAGACATGACCACAAGCAGGTAAGTATTGTGTGCTCTCTCCAAGTGTGAGTAGGTTGTATATAAGCACATACATGTAAGTACGTATTTACTACCCACACAGCTGTACACAGTAGTACGTAACGTGAGGCAAGCCCATGAGTGCCAGGACCATGGCGAGAACCAGCAGATAGATGACGACCTTGACTTCCTTCTCGAGGGTCTGGAGCCGAGAGAGAAAGTCAGCAGCAGGTACCTCAGCGCTGTCAGCTTGGCCAACAAGTGCACAAATGCAACCTTCAGGTACACCTCTCTGCTCTACCATTGCTCTTCACACTGCCTATGCTCTGTCTCCATCGAGTCTCTTGGTTTATCTCTGCTCTACCATTGCTCTTCACACTGCCTATGCTCTGTCTCCATCGAGTATCTTGCTTTATCTCTGCTCTACCATTGCTCTTCACACTGCCTATGCTCTGTCTCCATCGAGTCTCATGCTTTATCTCTGCTCTACCATTGCTCTTCACACTGCCTATGCTCTGTCTCCATCGAGTCTCTTGCTTTATCTCTGCTCTACCATTGCTCTTCACACTGCCTATGCTCTGTCTCCATCGAGTCTCTTGCTTTATCTCTGCTCTACCATTGCTCTTCACACTGCCTATGCTCTGTCTCCATCGAGTCTCTTGGTTTATCTCTGCTCTACCATTGCTCTTCACACTGCCTATGCTCTGTCTCCATCGAGTCTCTTGGTTTATCTCTGCTCTACCATTGCTCTTCACACTGCCTATGCTCTGTCTCCATCGAGTCTCTTGGTTTATCTCTGCTCTACCATTGCTCTTCACACTGCCTATGCTCTGTCTCCATCGAGTCTCTTGGTTTATCTCTGCTCTACCATTGCTCTTCACACTGCCTATGCTCTGTCTCCATCGAGTCTCTTGGTTTATCTCTGCTCTACCATTGCTCTTCACACTGCCTATGCTCTGTCTCCATCGAGTCTCTTGCTTTATCTCTGCTCTACCATTGCTCTTCACACTGCCTATGCTCTGTCTCCATCGAGTCTCTTGGTTTATCTCTGCTCTACCATTGCTCTTCACACTGCCTATGCTCTGTCTCCATCGAGTCTCTTGGTTTATCTCTGCTCTACCATTGCTCTTCACACTGCCTATGCTCTGTCTCCATCGAGTCTCTTGGTTTATCTCTGCTCTACCATTGCTCTTCACACTGCCTATGCTCTGTCTCCATCGAGTCTCTTGGTTTATCTCTGCTCTACCATTGCTCTTCACACTGCCTATGCTCTGTCTCCATCGAGTCTCTTGGTTTATCTCTGCTCTACCATTGCTCTTCACACTGCCTATGCTCTGTCTCCATCGAGTCTCTTGGTTTATCTCTGCTCTACCATTGCTCTTCACACTGCCTATGCTCTGTCTCCATCGAGTCTCTTGGTTTATCTCTGCTCTACCATTGCTCTTCACACTGCCTATGCTCTGTCTCCATCGAGTCTCTTGCTTTATCTCTGCTCTACCTTTGCTCTTCACACTGCCTATGCTCTGTCTCCATCGAGTCTCTTGCTTTATCTCTGCTCTACCATTGCTCTTCACACTGCCTATGCTCTGACTCCATCGAGTCTCTTGGTTTATCTCTGCAGGATGCACCTCAGATCCCACAGCTCCCTCTCTCACATCTTCTCTAGTCTAATGGACGCATGCTCTGACCCAAGGCTTGCCCTCAGCACCACTGCTATCATGTTTATGTTGTGTCAAGACCGCCTCAACATGGACTTGGATAGAACGAGTCTGCGCCTGATGGTGCAGCTGTTGGAGTATGACGACAAAGCGCACCTAGACAACAAGCAGGTAAGTCTTGTTTATATATGCCACAGGGTGTTCCGTCTCTTTCCTTTTACTGGGAAACTTCACACTTGTTTGTGACTGCGTGTATGGGGCTGCGTTTAAAGAATACGGAACGCAAAAACTAAATTTTGAGAGCTCATTCTACACCCTACACACGGCCAAGCAGTGCACATGCCATGGCATGTGTACTACATGTACATCAGTGAGTTGTTTCATCAACGAGACAAACAGGTTGCCGGTCTGTGACCTCAGTTGTGGTTGTCATTCAAGCACAGGTTATGAAAGGCTTACGATGTAGGAGAAACTTCAGAGCAACGTAACTTTTTTGTAACCTTTTTTTCACTAACGATTTTTTATAGACAAGTCTGCCAACCATTACAACCATACCGTGGAGTTGTTTGTACTTGTGCACATGAACTGAACATCATGGCACTCACATTTTCAATGTTTGTAGCTATGACCAGCCATGTAACAAAGCCATGTAACCTATAAATATTTGGACAGATGGGCAAATAATGCAAAATTACTTGGATAACACGTTCAGTTGTGGCTGAGTAAAACATGATATTGACAAAGGATGTTGATAGCTTGTAACAAGTTGAAATCGTTCAATACGTAAAAATTATGAAAGCAAATGTAGCACAATATCACAGTGAGGATAAAGCAAACAAAGTGCAAGAGCTTGATATATCTAAGAGAGGTGTTGGCATTCGCTCATTTATAGCAAATGTCTTTGGTGATGTACACAGAGGTCAGACTAGTTGGTTACGCAATGACCAGACAAGTATTTACATAAAAACTTGTTCGAACTGGGAGTTGTTTATCCCAGGCAATACCTACCAGCTGAAATTATTTTGGATTTTGTGTTATAGAACTTGAAGCTATGACATCACTGTTATAGTCAAATTGCTCCCAAGCAAGACAACATAACAAAGTCAATAGTAATTGAGTCATATAGCATGTGAGGCTAACGCCAAATGTACATTACCTCCCAATTTGCCTTACCGATTGCGTTATTTTGCAGCCGCTGTTCCCGGATAATTGAAGCAATCGGTAGCATGTTGTTTGAAGTTATCAGCAGGTTTCGATCCACATCAAAAGATCGGTAGACAATTTGTCATTTGACCAATCATATCACTGCTCGCGGTTTTACTGTTTCAAATAGAATTATTTCTCAAGCACAATTAATAATGTAAAACAAGACGTTCATAGGCATCCCGTTTTTGTTCTTTGAAATCCCGCAATCTAGTTGCTATTTCACGTATATAAATTGCGTAATAAACCAGCGTTGATTTTGTTTACTATGCGTGTGCACTAATTATGTCCATATTGAGAGAAACCACTAATTCCGATATTATGCACGCAGCGCGCAATATCAAGCTAGATGAAAACTGGCGCGTAACAGTAAAGCCCAACATTAAATCTGAAAATCACTTTTTGACAGGGTGTTTTCATAAGGATTCTTTATTCCTGTTGCAATGGTCCTCAGTAGACCTAAAACTAAATGAATTGCCCAATCAGATTTCACTTTAAACGTAGATGATGTAACTTCATTTATAAAAATTTGCTATTATTTATTATAATTGACCACGCCCACAACCCGAAGATGTCGTACACAGCAATCAATGGAAGTTATAGTAAGCTAAATTTCAGCTGATGCGACAAGCATTTGAGGCCAATGGTTTTTTGGCAATTTTTTTGTAAATCAGCACTGAGTAGGCCTAGGGGTTATTTAATACATCAATCTGATGCTTAAGACTTGAATATTCAGAAACTCAACAAAAGCTGATCAGTGCTGGGATGCTATAAGCCTAAAACTGATTTTATAGTGTAGAGTGCAAATTGGGCTAGCATTTCAAATTGTATCAGTTGGGATAAGTAACGTCTGTCTGACAACCCTGAGATTACTGTCAGGCAAAGCAATAATAAAAAAAATTTATCTTTTTTCACTGCAAAAGTTTCATTTCAAGCAGAACTGTTGTGTTTAAAGGAAAATTTAAGTTTCACACAGAGTGAGACACATTACAACTACTAAAGTGTTATGTAAGAGGGTTAAGTGTGGGGGAGTTAGGTGTGGGAGGGTTAGTTGTGGGAGGGTCAGGTGTGGGAGGGTTAGGTGTGGGAGGGTCAGGTGTGGGAGGGTCAGGTGTGGGAGGGTTAGGTGTGGGAGGGTTAGGTGTGGGAGGGTTAGGTGTGGGAGGGTTAGGTGTGAGAGGGTTAGGTGTAAAAGGGTTAAGTGTGGGAGAGTTAGGTGTGGGAGGGTCAGTTGTGGGAGGGTCAGGTGTGGGAGGGTTAGGTGTGGGAGGGTTAGGTATGGGAGGGTTAGGTATGGGAGGGTCAGGTGTGGGAGGGTTAGGTGTGGGAGGGTCAGGTGTGAGAGGGTTAGGTGTGGGAGGGTTAGGTGTGGGAGGGTCAGGTGTGAGAGGGTTAGGTGTGGGAGGGTTAGGTGTGGGAGGGTCAGGTGTGGGAGGGTTAGGTATGGGAGGGTTAGGTGTGGGAGGGTTAGGTGTGGGAGGGTTAGGTATGGGAGGGTTAGGTGTGGGAGGGTTAGGTGTGGGAGGGTTAGGTATGGGAGGGTTAGGTGTGGGAGGGTTAGGTATGGGAGGGTTAGGTGTGGGAGGGTTAGGTGTGGGAGGGTTAGGTATGGGAGGGTTAGGTGTGGGAGGGTTAGGTGTGGGAGGGTTAGGTATGGGAGGGTTAGGTGTGGGAGGGTTAGGTATGGGAGGGTCAGGTGTGGGAGGGTCAGGTGTGGGAGGGTTAGGTATGGGAGGGTTAGGTATGGGAGGGTCAGGTGTGGGAGAGTCAGGTGTGGGAGGGTCAGGTGTAGGAGGGTTAGGTGTGAGAGGGTTAGGTGTGGGAGGGTCAGGTGTGGGAGGGTTAGGTATGGGATGGTTAGGTGTGGGAGGGTCAGGTGTGGGAGGGTTAAGCGAGGGAGGGTTAGGTGTGGGAGGGTCAGGTGTGGGAGGGTCAGGTGTGAGAGGGTTAGGTGTGGGAGGGTTGGGTATTGGAGGGTTAGGTGTGGGAGGGTCAGGTGTGGGAGGGTCAGGTGTGGGAGGGTCAGGTGTGGGAGGGTTAGGTGTGGGAGGGTCAGGTGTGGGAGGGTCAGGTGTGGGAGGGTCAGGTGTGGGAGGGTTAGGTGTGGGAGAGTTAGGTGTGGGAGGGTTAGGTGTGGGAGGGTCAGGTGTAGGAGGGTCAGGTGTGGGAGGGTCAGGTGTCGGAGGGTTAGGTGTGGGAGGGTCAGGTGTGGGAGGGTTAGGTGTGGGAGAGGTGTGGGAGAGTTAGGTGTGGGAGGGTCAGGTGTGGGAGGGTCAGGTGTGGGAGGGTCAGGTGTGGGAGGGTCAGGTGTGGGAGGGTTAAGTGTGGGAGGGTAAGGTGTGGGAGGGTTAGGTGTGGGAGGGTAAGGTGTGGGAGGGTTAGGTGTGAGAGGGTAAGGTGTGGGAGGGTTAGGTGTGGGAGGGTAAGGTGTGGGAGGGTTAGTTGTGGGAGGGTCAGGTGTGGGAGGGTTAGGTGTGGGAGGGTCAGGTGTGGGAGGGTTAGGTGTGGGAGGGTTAGGTATGGGAGGGTTAGGTGTGGGAGGGTAAGGTGTGGGAGGGTTAGGTGTGGGAGGGTTAGGTGTGGGAGGGTAAGGTGTGGGAGGGTTAGGTGTGGGAGGGTCAGGTGTGGGAGGGTCAGGTGTGGGAGGGTTAGGTGTGGGAGGGTTAGGTGTGGGAGGGTTAGTTGTGGGAGGGTTAGGTGTGGGAGGGTAAGGTGTGGGAGGGTTAGGTGTGGGAGGGTTAGGTGTGGGATGGTCAGGTGTGGGAGGGTTAGGTGTGGGAGGGTTAGGTGTGGGAGGGTTAGTTGTGGGGGGTTAGGTGTGGGAGATTTAGGTGTGGGAGGGTTAGGTGTGGGAGGGTTAGGTGTGGGAGGGTTAGTTGTGGGAGGGTTAGGTATGGAGAGTCAGTTGTGGGAGAATCAGATGGTGGTAAGCGAGGAGGGCATATACAGGTTAGATGGGTTGTTGCATACTAGTAGTTGATATAATGCAGGCTGTACAACACACGACCAAGTGTTGTAAACATTTATTTTGTGTTGTACAGGATATGGCTGATTACAGCAAGTCTATAGATACTGTGTATGACCTTTATCAGTCTGCCATTCCAACTGGAGAGGAGCTCTTGGACAAGTGAGTCTCTCCCTTTGTTAATTGTTACTATTCCTATCTTTACTACTTGTATTACTACTGCAATTCATACTGCTGCTGCTATTGCTACTACTGCTGCTACTAGTTCTACTTCTACCAGTGCTATCTACAGAAGGTCAGGTACCCTGATTGTATTGCAGGAGTGACTTATCACCGGGATATCTAGCAATGGAGTGTCTTCTAGTGCTCACGTCTCGCAGATCAGGTGACTGGTTCAAGGAGGAGTTGAGAGAGGCAGGAGCTGTTGTATCTCTAGCTGACAGTATTATAGGTGAGTCTCATTTCTGTCTCTTCTCTATCTTTCATCACCATCTTATCTTTCATCTCTATCTCATCTCTGTCTCTTCTGTATCTCTCATCTCCATCTTATTTGTATTTCTCATGTGTCTCATCTCTATCTTATCTGTATCTCTCATCTCTATCTCCTTTCTATCTCTTTTTTTCATCTCAACTCTATCTCATCTCTGTGTCATTGTATCTCTCATCTCTATCTCATCTCTGTCTCATCTCTATCTCCTCTGCTCATGGTATCTCTCGTCTGTGTCTCATCTGTAACTCTCGTCTCTGTCTCGTCTCTGTCTCAACTCTTTATCATCTGTGTCTCAACTTTGTCTCAACTCTTTATCATCTGTGTCTCAACTTTGTCTCAATTCTTTATCATCTCTGTCTCAACTCTGTCTCAACTCTTTATCATCTGTGTCACTTTTGCACCAAGTATCTGATGCTGTATTGTATGCTTTTAGACAAGACAGTTATAGTAATGTCTGCTGACTATGACATGCAGTTGTCAGCCCATGTCCTCATTCATATCAAGAAGATATGTAGAGGTTTGAGAGTGCTCGAGCATGTAACAGCGTACAACGCTGCAAATCAGAAACTCATCATAAAACACCAAGGTATCTTATCTTTGTCTGTTAGTATTATATCATATTTTGTATTATATTAGCTGGCTTTCCCGTTGTAAGCAACAATAAATGGATATAGCCTGACATCTATTGCACTTCTCCCCAGTTCATTTTCTCTTGGTCACCTCCTGTGATTGCCTGCTCCCATGTTCACCTCCTCTCGTTTTCCCCTCATCATAATATCGCAATGATAATATGTTCATCTATCATCTATTTATTGTTTCAAAACTACCAGCGATGTTATCATTGTTGTCATGAACCAAGTTACCAAAGCTTTTAAACAATAAAAAATAATTAATGGCGACAGTAATTGGTAGTGAGGATTTAGCAGTAAAGAAAAACATTGATAACGGTGATAACAACTAAAATAAATAATAGTTATGTCCAATTATATAACATCACACTTTATATTATATAACATCACCCTTTATATTATATAACATCACACTTTATATTATATAACATCACCCTTTATATTATATAACATCACACTTTATATTATATAACATCACACTTTATATTATATAACATAACACTTTATATTATATAACATCACACTTTATATTAGATAACATCACACTTTATATTATATAACATCACACTTTATATTATATAACATCACACTTTATATTATATAACATCACACTTTATATTATATAACATCACACTTTATATTATATAACATCACACTTTATATTATATAACATCACACTTTATATTATATAACATCACACTTTATATTATATAACATCACACTTTATATTATATAA
Source organism: Cryptosula pallasiana (assembly GCA_945261195.1). Lineage (NCBI taxonomy): Eukaryota > Metazoa > Bryozoa > Gymnolaemata > Cheilostomatida > Cryptosulidae > Cryptosula > Cryptosula pallasiana. The sequence continues at coordinate 16,760,774 of OX183136.1, forward strand.
CATCACACTTTATATTATATAACATCACCCTTTATATTATATAACATCACACTTTATATTAGATAACATCACACTTTATATTATATAACATCACACTTTATATTATATAACATCACACTTTATATTATATAACATCACACTTTATATTATATAACATCACACTTTATATTATATAACATCACACTTTATATTATATAACATCACACTTTATATCTATTCTTTAGATGGCGAGTTTGTGCTCTCTCTGGGAAGGTTACTGATGTTTGGAGTTGAGGCTATAGCCACACATTCAATAGATCACACGTCTCATGCTTCCTCTGCAGGACCTCTCTTACTACAAATGCTCTTGGGTACATTTTCTTCTTTTATTATCGCATTCTAGTGTGTTGAGTTATTTAATGTAATACTGCATAGACCCATAGACGCATGTACATACCTGTTCTGTATACAGGTGTGCTCAGGGTGTTGGTCAATGTAACTCATGACTCAGAGAGAGGTTGCGCTACTGTGAACTCATTCAATGGTGTTATAGAAGTACTACTCAAATGTATATTACAAAGCTGTCAATATGTGCTGCAGGAACAAAGGTGACTTTTGCTTTATATAGACTCTAACATATATATATATATACAATCTATATATGTTAGATATATAAAGAGAGTATATATATAGTATACATGTCCTGGTTATTTATATGCTCGTCTCTTACTCCAAACATACTATACATTTGTGCAATGGCGTGTGATACAGGTTTGACTTGCTGGTGCTCGGTATCGGTCTGTCCATTAACATGTGTGAGCACTCAGCTGACAGTCGGCATACTCTACTCCACTGTGAGACTCTCACCTCTTATGACAGCATCTGTGAGCAGGAGTCGACAACTGCTCTCCACGCTCTTGTATTGCTCTTTAATCAGCGGTGAGTTAGACCTCTGTAACTGTGCGTGTGTGTGTGTGCGTAACTGTGTATTTGTGTGTGTGCATAACTGTGTATGTGTGTGTGTGCGTAACTGTGTATGTGCGTAACTGTGTATTTGTGTGTGTATAACTGGAGATATGGGTGTGTCTGTGTGTGCGTGTCTTTGCATGTATGCGATTGCGTAGGAGAATGTGTGTGTCTTTGTGCGTCATGCGTTTGTATCACTGGGTGTAGTTGTAACTGTCTACGTGTGTATAGACTGAGGGCTGCTGAGAAGATTGAGGCCGAGACTGGACAGCTGCAGGAGTCTGATGTAACTCGAGCTGTGGGTGACGATTTGAGTGAAAGTATAACTGAAGTGCTTCACAAGGCTGGTCGCCATATGGAGGACACTATTGGTATGTCTTATATATCATGTATAAGTTATATATTATGTATAAGTTATATATTATGTATAAGTTATATATTATGTATAAGTTATATAATATGTATAAGTTATATATTATGTATAAGTTATATATTATGTATAAGTTATATATTATGTATAAGTTATATATTATGTATAAGTTATATATTATGTATAAGTTATATATTATGTATAAGTTATATATTATGTATAAGTTATATATTATAGGATAGAGTTATATATTATGTATAAGTTATATATTATGTATAAGTTATATATTATGTATAAGTTTTATGTTATGTATAAGTTATATATTATGTATAAGTTATATATTATGTATAAGTTATATATTATGTATAAGTTATATATTATGTATAAGTTATATATTATGTATAAGTTATATGTTATGTACAAGTTATATATTATGTATAAGTTATATATTATGTATAAGTTATATATTATGTATAAGTTTTATGTTATGTATAAGTTATATATTATGTATAAGTTATATATTATGTATAAGTTATATATTATAGGATAGAGTTATATATTATGTATAAGTTATATATTATGTATAAGTTATATATTATGTATAAGTTTTATGTTATGTATAAGTTATATATTATGTATAAGTTATATATTATGTATAAGTTATATATTATGTATAAGTTATATATTATGTATAAGTTATATATTATGTATAAGTTATATATTATGTATAAGTTATATATTATGTATAAGTTATATATTATGTATAAGTTATATATTATGTATAAGTTATATATTATGTATAAGTTATATATTATGTATAAGTTATATATTATGTATAAGTTATATATTATGTATAAGTTATATATTATGTATAAGTTATATATTATGTATAAGTTATATATTATGTATAAGTTATATATTATGTATAAGTTATATATTATGTGTAAGTTATATATTATGTATAAGTTATATATTATGTATAAGTTATATATTATGTATAAGTTATATGTTATGTACAAGTTATATATTATAGGATAGAATTATATATTATGTATATGTTATATAATATGTATAAGTTATATATTATGTATAAGTTATATGTTATGTATAAGTTATATATTATGTATAAGTTATATATTATGTATAAGTTATATATTATAGGATAGAATTATATATTATGTATATGTTATATATTATGTATAAGTTATATGTTATGTACAAGTTATATATTATAGGATAGAATTATATATTATGTATAAGTTATATATTATAGGATAGAATTATATATTATGTATATGTTATATATTATGTATAAGTTATATGTTATGTACAAGTTATATATTATAGGATAGAATTATATATTATGTATATGTTATATATTATGTATAAGTTATATATTATGTATAAGTTATATATTATGTATAAGTTATATATTATAGGATAGAGTTATATATTATGTATAAGTTATATATTATGTATAAGTTATATATTATGTATAAGTTATATATTATGTATAAGTTATATATTATGTATAAGTTATATATTATGTATAAGTTATATATTATGTGTAAGTTATATATTATGTATAAGTTATATATTATGTATAAGTTATATATTATGTATAAGTTATATATTATGTATAAGTTATATGTTATGTATAAGTTATATATTATGTATAAGTTATATATTATGTATAAGTTATATATTATGTATAAGTTATATATTATGTATAAGTTATATATTATGTATAAGTTATATATTATGTATAAGTTATATGTTATGTACAAGTTATATATTATAGGATAGAAATATATATTATGTATATGTTATATATTATGTATAAGTTATATATTATGTATAAGTTATATATTATGTGTAAGTTATATATTATGTATAAGTTATATGTTATGTGTAAGTTATATATTATGTATAAGTTATATATTATGTATAAGTTATATATTATGTATAAGTTATATGTTATGTGTAAGTTATATATTATGTATAAGTTATATATTATGTATAAGTTATATATTATGTATAAGTTATATATTATGTATAAGTTATGTATTATAGGATAGAGTTATATATTATGTATAAGTTATATAATATGTATAAGTTATATATTATGTATAAGTTATATATTATGTATAAGTTATATATTATGTATAAGTTATATATTATGTATAAGTTATATATTATGTATAAGTTATATATTATAGGATAGAATTATATATTATGTATAAGTTATATATTATGTATAAGTTATATATTATGTATAAGTTATGTATTATAGGATAGAGTTATATATTATGTATAAGTTATATAATATGTATAAGTTATATATTATGTATAAGTTATATATTATGTATAAGTTATATATTATGTATAAGTTATATATTATGTATAAGTTATATATTATGTATAAGTTATATATTATAGGATAGAATTATATATTATGTATAAGTTATATATTATGTATAAGTTATATATTATAGGATAGAATTATATATTATGTATAAGTTATATGTTATGTATAAGTTATATATTATGTATAAGTTATATATTATAGGATAGAATTATATATTATGTATAAGTTATATAATATGTATAAGTTATATATTATGTATAAGTTATATATTATGTATAAGTTATATATTATGTATAAGTTATATGTTATGTATAAGTTATATATTATGTATAAGTTATATATTATGTATAAGTTATATATTATGTATAAGTTATATATTATGTATAAGTTATATATTATGTATAAGTTATATATTATGTATAAGTTATATATTATGTATAGGTTATATATTATGTATAAGTTATATATTATGTATAAGTTATATATTATGTATAAGTTATATATTATGTATAAGTTATATATTATGTATAAGTTATATATTATGTATAAGTTATATATTATGTATAAGTTATATATTATGTATAAGTTATATATTATGTATAAGTTATATATTATGTATAAGTTATATATTATGTGTAAGTTATATATTATGTATAAGTTATATATTATGTATAAGTTATATATTATGTATAAGTTATATGTTATGTACAAGTTATATATTATAGGATAGAATTATATATTATGTATATGTTATATAATATGTATAAGTTATATATTATGTATAAGTTATATGTTATGTATAAGTTATATATTATGTATAAGTTATATATTATGTATAAGTTATATATTATAGGATAGAATTATATATTATGTATATGTTATATATTATGTATAAGTTATATGTTATGTACAAGTTATATATTATAGGATAGAATTATATATTATGTATAAGTTATATATTATAGGATAGAATTATATATTATGTATATGTTATATATTATGTATAAGTTATATGTTATGTACAAGTTATATATTATAGGATAGAATTATATATTATGTATATGTTATATATTATGTTTAAGTTATATATTATGTATAAGTTATATATTATGTATAAGTTATATATTATAGGATAGAGTTATATATTATGTATAAGTTATATATTATGTATAAGTTATATATTATGTATAAGTTATATATTATGTATAAGTTATATATTATGTATAAGTTATATATTATGTATAAGTTATATATTATGTGTAAGTTATATATTATGTATAAGTTATATATTATGTATAAGTTATATATTATGTATAAGTTATATATTATGTATAAGTTATATGTTATGTATAAGTTATATATTATGTATAAGTTATATATTATGTATAAGTTATATATTATGTATAAGTTATATATTATGTATAAGTTATATATTATGTATAAGTTATATATTATGTATAAGTTATATATTATGTATAAGTTATATATTATGTATAAGTTATATATTATGTATAAGTTATATATTATGTATAAGTTATATATTATGTATAAGTTATATATTATGTATAAGTTATATATTATGTATAAGTTATATATTATGTATAAGTTATATATTATGTATAAGTTATATATTATGTATAAGTTATATATTATGTATAAGTTATATATTATAGGATAGAGTTATATATTATGTATAAGTTATATGTTATGTACAAGTTATATGTTATGTACAAGTTATATATTATAGGATGGAATTATATATTATGTATAAGTTATATATTATGTATAAGTTATATATTATGTATAAGTTATATATTATGTATAAGTTATATATTATGTATAAGTTATATATTATGTATAAGTTCTATATTATGTATAAGTTATATATTATAGGATAGAGTTATATATTATGTATAAGTTATATATTATGTATAAGTTATATATTATGTATAAGTTATATGTTATGTATAAGTTATATATTATGTATAAGTTATATATTATGTATAAGTTATATATTATGTATAAGTTATATATTATGTATAAGTTATATATTATGTATAAGTTATATATTATGTATAAGTTATATATTATGTATAAGTTATATGTTATGTACAAGTTATATATTATAGGATAGAATTATATATTATGTATATGTTATATATTATGTATAAGTTATATATTATGTATAAGTTATATATTATGTATAAGTTATATATTATGTATAAGTTATATATTATGTATAAGTTATATATTATGTATAAGTTATATATTATGTGTAAGTTATATATTATGTATAAGTTATATATTATGTATAAGTTATATATTATGTGTAAGTTATATATTATGTATAAGTTATATATTATGTATAAGTTATATATTATGTATAAGTTATATATTATGTATAAGTTATATATTATGTATAAGTTATATATTATGTATAAGTTATATATTATGTATAAGTTATATATTATGTATAAGTTATATATTATGTATAAGTTATATATTATGTATAAGTTATATATTATGTATAAGTTATATATTATGTATAAGTTATATATTATGTATAAGTTATGTATTATAGGATAGAGTTATATATTATGTATAAGTTATATGTTATGTATAAGTTATGTATTATAGGATAGAGTTATATATTATGTATAAGTTACATGTTATGTATAAGTTATATATTATGTATAAGTTATATATTATGTATAAGTTATATATTATAGGATAGAGTTATATATTATGTATAAGTTATATATTATGTATAAGTTATATGTTATGTATAAGTTATATATTATGTATAAGTTATATATTATGTATAAGTTATATATTATGTATAAGTTATATATTATAGGATAGAGTTATATATTATGTATAAGTTATATATTATGTATAAGTTATATATTATGTATAAGTTATATATTATGTGTAAGTTATATATTATGTATAAGTTATATATTATGTATAAGTTATATATTATGTATAAGTTATATATTATGTATAAGTTATATATTATAGGATAGAGTTATATATTATGTATAAGTTATATATTATGTATAAGTTATATATTATGTATAAGTTATATATTATGTATAAGTTATATATTATGTATAAGTTATATATTATGTATAAGTTATATATTATGTATAAGTTATATATTATGTATAAGTTATATATTATGTATAAGTTATATATTATGTATAAGTTATATGTTATGTACAAGTTATATATTATAGGATAGAAATATATATTATGTATATGTTATATATTATGTATAAGTTATATATTATGTATAAGTTATATATTATGTGTAAGTTATATATTATGTATAAGTTATATGTTATGTGTAAGTTATATATTATGTATAAGTTATATATTATGTATAAGTTATATATTATGTATAAGTTATATGTTATGTGTAAGTTATATATTATGTATAAGTTATATATTATGTATAAGTTATATATTATGTATAAGTTATATATTATGTATAAGTTATGTATTATAGGATAGAGTTATATATTATGTATAAGTTATATAATATGTATAAGTTATATATTATGTATAAGTTATATATTATGTATAAGTTATATATTATGTATAAGTTATATATTATGTATAAGTTATATATTATGTATAAGTTATATATTATAGGATAGAATTATATATTATGTATAAGTTATATATTATGTATAAGTTATATATTATGTATAAGTTATGTATTATAGGATAGAGTTATATATTATGTATAAGTTATATAATATGTATAAGTTATATATTATGTATAAGTTATATATTATGTATAAGTTATATATTATGTATAAGTTATATATTATGTATAAGTTATATATTATGTATAAGTTATATATTATAGGATAGAATTATATATTATGTATAAGTTATATATTATGTATAAGTTATATATTATAGGATAGAATTATATATTATGTATAAGTTATATGTTATGTATAAGTTATATATTATGCATAAGTTATATATTATAGGATAGAATTATATATTATGTATAAGTTATATAATATGTATAAGTTATATATTATGTATAAGTTATATATTATGTATAAGTTATATATTATGTATAAGTTATATGTTATGTATAAGTTATATATTATGTATAAGTTATATATTATGTATAAGTTATATATTATGTATAAGTTATATATTATGTATAAGTTATATATTATGTATAAGTTATATATTATGTATAAGTTATATATTATGTATAGGTTATATATTATGTATAAGTTATATATTATATGTATATATACTCTGTGTTGCAGTGGCCTCGTACATCGCACTACTCCTTGGTGTCATAGTACAACACAGCCCTGATTACATCGACCAAATCAAACAGATTCTCGCTGGCAACTCATTCGAAGAGATCATTGACGTCCTGCACAAGTTCCACACCTTTATGAAGATGGCTGACGCTGCATCTGGTAACACAGGATCCAAATCTATCAGTACAGTTATCGGTTACCTTAGGGAATGCACTTAGCTGCCTTGGTCGCTGCCTTGGTCGCTGCCAGCTTTGTATATTTACTAGATTACTCACTCCCCGCTGTTAGCTCTCACACAAACTTGTCTTGTCAGCAAACTATAAATAGTATCTGTGTTGGGTTGGGCAGGAAGGTTTCAATAATAATAGTTTTGTTTTGAGTCTTCCCCCTTCCTTGACATTTATTTACATAACAAGCGTTACTAGTTGGCTTGCTTTTATATCTCTATTTTGTTTACATGCCCCAGTGTGTGTGTGCGTGCGTGTGCGCGCGCGCGTGTGTGTGTAGTGGAATGGTGTCAATTAATGTCTTTCTTCTTTTGCTGCTACTTTTTTGACAACAAAGTGATATTAATTACTGTAAATATAACTCTTTTTTCCAAGTATAAATACAAAAGATTAATTATACATATACATGATTATGTGTTGTATTACGGAATCAACTCTATATGTGGTAGTACAATATCAACTCTATATGTGGTAGTACAATATCAACTCTATATGTGGTAGTATAATATCAACTCTATATGTGGTAGTACAATATCAACTCTATATGTGGTAGTATAATATCAATTATATATGTGGTAGTACAATATCAACTCTATATGTGGTAGTATAATATCAACTCTATCTGTGGTAGTATAATATCAACTCCATATGTGGTGGTACAATATCAACTCTATATGTGGTAGTATAATATCAACTCTATATGTGGTGGTACAATATCAACTCTATATGTGGTAGTACAATATCAACTCTATATGTGGTAGTACAATATCAACTCTATATCTGGTAGTATAATATCAACTCTATATGTGGTGGTACAATATCAACTCTATATGTGGTAGTATAATATCAACTCCATATGTGGTGGTACATTATCAACTCTATATGTGGTAGTACAATATCAACTCTATATGTGGTGTTACAATATCAACTCTATATGTGGTAGTATAATATCAACTCTATATGTGGTGGTACAATATCAACTCTATATGTGGTAGTATAATATCAACTCTATATGTGGTAGTATAATATCAACTCTATATGTGGTGGTACAATATCAACTCTATATGTGGTGGTACAATATCAACTTTATATGTGGTAGTATAATATCAACTCTATATGTGGTGGTACAATATCAACTCTATATGTGGTGGTACAATATCAACTCTATATGTGGTAGTATAATATCAACTCTATATGTGGTAGTATAATATCAACTCTATATGTGGTAGTATAATATCAACTCTATATGTGGTGGTACAATATCAACTCTATATGTGGTAGTATAATATCAACTCTATATGTGGTGGTACAATATCAACTCTATATGTGGTAGTATAATATCAACTCTATATGTGGTGGTACAATATCAACTCTATATGTGGTGGTACAATATCAACTTTATATGTGGTAGTATAATATCAACTCTATATGTGGTGGTACAATATCAACTCTATATGTGGTGGTACAATATCAACTCTATATGTGGTAGTATAATATCAACTCTATATGTGGTAGTATAATATCAACTCTATATGTGGTAGTATAATATCAACTCTATATGTGGTGGTACAATATCAACTCTATATGTGGTAGTATAATATCAACTCTATCTGCGGTAGTATAATAGCAACTCTGTTTGTGGTAGTATAATAGCAACTCTATTTGTGATAGTATAATATCAATTATATATGTGGTAGTACAATGTCAACTCTATATATGGCAGTACCATCCACATGGAATGGTATAGATATCACAATATATATATATAGATGTAACAATATATTACTGTCTCTATAGAAAGTATGACTAGCTGGTTTGGGATGTTGCTGGGAGTTTGGGGGGTGTAGGGCACCCTCCATTGCCGATGCCAAGAGCCATTCGGGTTATACGAGACTAGAAAGAGCGACTTGCTCTCACTACAAGTTACTTTAATTCTTCAGTTTCTACTCGATTGCTCGGTTGACTTTTCATTAAAATTCTTATTGCTTGGTCACATTTATACTCTAAGCAGCGCATTAACTGTGGCACTCTGAGGTGTGATAGCACTGAACAACGGGTGACATTTCGTGACAGGTGTCTTAGGAGATCAATTGTTCGGGAATCTCATCACACCATGCAGGTGAGAAGTGAGTGAAATCATTGAAAGTGAGTGAGACAGCGTTGGTGTTGTACGCAGTAGTTGTAACAACATAAACCTATCTTGCTTTGTTATTTATTTTTGCCTGAAATACAAAAAAGGCTTTCACTTGAGAGGGGATATGCTATGCGAGTGACACATAAAAACATAAATTATAAGCTTGGTCAATTCTCTGGTTGGGTGCACAGTCTGTGCAATACTTGTATAAAAATATCTGCTTTACAGAAGCATTGTGGTGATAGCTCTATGTCAACTTTTTGGTCGTTCTATAGATAATAGACATAAAAAGCAGTGACGACCAGTACATATTTAGAATTAATGGTTCTATTAGAGCTGGCAAGTGCTATTAACTCATCCAGCTCAGGAATATACAATAAACTAGTATACTGGCGCTGATGAGAGAGTCTGTAGCTACTAAACACTGGCCCTGGTAACAATGCCATTGTATATTCTTTTTATAGACACATTTCTAAAGTGGAAGAAGAGGATTGTCTGTGGTTTCTCTCGGTCTCCATCTCATTTCACCATCTCATTAAATTGATGGATGCCTTCCTGCAGTGACTAACGTCTATATGATAATGTAGGGAGAGGAAGGCGGTGCCAAGCCCTCTCTATTCACCTATACAAATACGTTGTGACCAATACACGCTCCTTACAAGAGAAAGATCAGCCCAGCTGTAGCACCAATTGTCTATGTACAAGCATACAATTAGCTAGCTGTTCTCTATGCACTAAGTACATCGGGTCTATCACTATCCACTTCAGCCTCTTCCTCAGACTGTGAGTCAAGGCTGTCAGCTGTTTCCGACATCCTAATGCTGTTTGCATCGCTGTAGAACGTAGAGAGTACCATAGAGTTACGTTTGCTGCCAACAGCAGTGAAGTCTGCAAGCTCATCGTCAACGTTGAGCGACATTGTCGAAACAGAAAGATGGTTGGCGGTAGCTGCTTTGTTGCAGATATCCTCGTAAGATGGAGGCAAGAAGTTTGTCTCTCCTGGACTAGGTAGGTGCTGAAATAGAAATATCAAAAGATGAACTGGATACAGTGGAACTGAGAATGAAACGGGTTGACATGAGCTAATCGAGAGACCAGGTCAGTTCCAACAACTATAAATAACGCACAGCTATAAGTAGCGCGCAGCTATAAATAACGCACAGCTATAAGTAGCGCGCAGCTATAAATAACGCACAGCTACAAGTAGCGCACAGCTATAAATAACGCACAGCTACAAGTAGCGCACAGCTATAAATAACACACAGCTACAAGTAGCCCACAGCTATAAATAATGCACAGCTACAAGTAGCGCACAGCTATAAATAACGCACAGCTACAAGTAGCGCACAGCTATAAATAACGCACAGCTACAAGTAGCACACAGCTATAAATAACGCACAGCTACAGGTAGCGCACAGCTACAAGTAGCACACAGCTATAAATAATGCACAGCTACAAGTAGCGCACAGCTATAAATAACGCACAGCTACAAGTAGCGCACAGCTATAAATAACGCACAGCTACAAGTAGCACACAGCTATAAATAACGCACAGCTACAGGTAGCGCACAGCTACAAGTAGCACACAGCTATAAATAACGCACAGCTACAGGTAGCGCACAGCTACAAGTAGCACACAGCTATAAATAATGTACAGCTATAAAAAGCGTACAGCTATAAGCAACATACAGCTATAGATATCATAAAGCTATTAAAAGCTATGTTCTTTACTCTGCCATTTCTATAAAGCCCAAACAGGATCTGCAGATGGTAGTAAAGTATGGCTAGTGATATCTTATCATGTCTACCGTAGCTCAGTGAGGAGTTGTCATTCCTCAAGCCCTATAGATTGCCTATTATTTGTCTAGGCAGCTATCTGACTTATCAATATAACATTGCAGCTGTTTCCATTCCCACCCTTTCTATGAAACATCCAACTGAATTCCATCCTCAATGGTTCACGGAAACTTGTCAAAATGAGTTTTATTGGGAAGTGAAGGGGGCTAAGTTTTAGGATCAGCAATGACCTTAAAATAAGCTGTCATTGCACTAAGGCTTTGGTCTGTCATTGCACTAAGGCTATGATAGTGGATTAGTTGGTTGGTATGTGATAGGTGCGTAGCAACCCATAGTTACTAGCCACTGCTGATAACCCTTCACCTCACCCACCACCACCCACCACCACCCACCACCACCCACCACCACCCACCACCACTCACCACCACCCACCACCACCCACCACTGCTGCAGCAACTACAAACATTAGCTCTTTTCTTTGTTGTGTTTTAGTTCATAGAACCAACAACAACTCGATATACCAACATCCTGTACAATGGTTTCATAATAAATATAACCAGAGTCTATCAAAACATCTGATCAACGTCACAGCCACAGGCTAGCTATCACTAGTTGTCAGTCTATCAATGATAGCTCGAGTGCATATAACAGGGAGGACAGGGAGGACAGGTCGGCCACACGTACTAAACATGTTTCAAAGCAGACTTACAGGAATGTCCACATCTGATGTCCTTGTAGCTGAGACTGCTGTGATATACATGAGGGGGGGCACAGCTTCTTTCTTGGACTGCTTGTTCTTCAGTTTCTGGCGTACAATCCAAGAGATGAGGGGGATGATGAGCAGCAATAGTATCGTACTCATCATTAGAATAAACTGCCAACACTCGAGACCATCTATCAGTGTACCACCTACAAGTCAGCACCACGGCAGCGTGTTATGTAATGCACTAGTTGTTGTGCTATGTAATGCACTAGTAGTTGTGCTATGTAATGCACTAGTTGTTGTGCTATGTAATGCACTAGTAGTTGTGCTATGTAATGCACTAGTTGTTGTGCTATGTAATGCACTAGTAGTTGTGCTATGTAATGCACTAGTTGTTGTGCTATGTACACTTATATGTATAATACTTCAGCCAGTCCATTATTGTACATAACACAATTTTTTAGCTGGGGCGGCTTCATGGCCCGTCTGGTTTGGGTGTAAACACTGAACACCCTTAATGTGGACGGTAGTGAGGCTGTTAAACTTTGGTTCAACTCCCAATCCAGCACGCGATGGAAACACTCGTACTGCACTAGTCATAAAACATTGCTAGTTACCAAAACACTTGTGTGAGTGATACAAGAGATGTACACTTGTGTGAGTGATACAAGAGATGTACACTTGTGTGAGTGATACAAGAGATGTACACTTGTGTGAGTGATACAAGAGATGTACACTTGGGTGAGTGATACAAGAGATGTACACTTGTGTGAGCGATACAAGAGATGTACACTTGGGTGAGTGATACAAGAGATGTACACTTGTGTGAGTGATACAAGAGATGTACACTTGGGTGAGCGATACAAGAGATGTACAATTGGGTTATACTTACAGGTAGATGTCATACTTGAGATGTACACAAACCAGGTTTAGTATAAGTTGTAGTATCTAGTGAACAGTTTGTAGTCTAGTATTACCATCTACACAGCTTGTTGACGTACTGTTACAGAGATTAGTGGGTAGCGTTTGCTAGCCCATAGCTTACCTACACAATGTGATCACGCAGTACCACGCTATTTCATCATCGCCTCCATACGTCTGCCTCTCCCCTATCCGCTTTCAAATCATATTGTCTTCAGCTGTTGTCACATGGAAATTGACTGAGATAATTTATGGTTTGGATTCTAAGGCTATAAACAAGTTGTTTGAGAGGGTTAGTTAGAGCCCCTTGCTTACCGAGTTACTGCCAGTGCTGGACTATTCCTCACAGGGCACTATTTATAAGCTAGTTTTTTAGCCAATAGAATGTTGTAGTTCAACCATCAACCACGAAGTGACCAATAAGATTGCTTGTAGGCTAACTCACTGGGAGTTTCACAAACCGCAGCTGAATATTCTCTGTGACGGGATGAGCAGAGAAAGAAAGTGTATCAACAAGTAGGAGTATAACCAAATGCATGAAAAGGGAAAGATATGATGTACTATAGACCTCGGGCCATGAGAGACTCCCATCTCAGACTACATAAGCTATACAGTGTCACACCAAGCAGGTCAAGGACGGTAGGCTCCCATGGGCTGGTCGTTAGCCTTGTCTACAGGCAGGCCTACTGCAGAAAATTGTGTTTTGTTGTTGGTATTTGGAAGCTAAGTCATGATATGACAAATCTATCTATCTAGCTAGCGAGTCAGAAATTATGAGAGCAACGAGTGATCCTCATCATAGCCTGTAGCAGACCACGATAAGTGCTGTCAATTTCGATGACATGAGCCTCAAGTCTGCCGAAAAAATTTATAGACGATGCACCCTGTAACAAACTATTGAACTAACCTAGTGTTTCGAATGAACAGTCAATTTATTACGTGGCGCATCGTCTATATTTTATTCGGGAACACGAGTGCTCGTACATAGCAGCAGGCTAATGCGAGCTGACCCAGAGCTAAGGTGAAGGTGAAGATCGTTTGTAAATTATGACTCGCTAGTTAGCAAACTCAGGCAGACGAAAAGAAATTTTGCATGAAGCGCCATTTGCGAGCACAAATTGAGAAAACATGCTGTTGCTGTTTCTCAGGTAGTCATCTGATTGGAGTAAAAAGGGTCAGCATCAACAGCCCAGAGGGTGCACTTTATGGTAATCTTTTGGTGGGGTGCTGCCAAAATTATTTTTGAGCCAGCAGACCAGCACGTGAAGACAGTTTTGTCAAATCATGACTTACCTTCCAAAAACCAACAACAGAACACAACACAACTTTCCTAAAACTGGCCCAAAACCCACCTGCAGTTGTGCAATAGGCCTGAGGCCTTGGCTACAGCACATGCTTCGTTGGACTGAATCTGACTCAAAGAGTCAAACAGGCAAATGGAGGTGACTGTCTCTTGGCTATCACCCCACACAAATCAGCTTTGTCATGCCTGGCCAACATTTGATATATGGCAATTGAACTGACCACAAGATGACAATAGAAAGTAGCAATTATTGTGATTAGCGTTGATAGCATCTAATGCTGGGCAGATTATCTTTTCATGTTCCATGCAGGTCTTACCTCAGGTGTATTTGGGACAAGTGGGAGCAGGTACTTGCAGGTGCTTGTAAGCTTTGTGTGTGACACGATGTTGTATTGTCAAACAATCAGTGAGGTTTAATTAAACTCTGGACAATGGAAAGTTTACAAGGAATCTCTCATTCATATCTGATTGGACACTTTATATAGTCTCTATCACTAGTTGTATACTTTATATAGTCTCTATCACTAGTTGTATACTTTATATAGTCTATATCACTAGTTGTATACTTTATATAGTCTCTATCACTAGTTGTATACTTTATATAGTCTCTATCACTAGTTGTATACTTTATATAGTCTATATCACTAGTTGTATACTTTATATAGTCTCTATCACTAGTTGTATACTTTATATAGTCTCTATCACTAGTTGTATACTTTATATAGTCTCTATCACTAGTTGTACACTTTATATAGTCTATATCACTAGTTGTATACTTTATATAGTCTCTATCACTAGTTGTATACTTTATATAGTCTCTATCACTAGTTGTATACTTTATATAGTCTCTATCACTAGTTGTATACTTTATATAGTCTCTATCACTAGTTGTATACTTTATATAGTCTCTATCACTAGTTGTATACTTTATATAGTCTCTATCACTAGTTGTATACTTTATATAGTCTCTATCACTAGTTGTATACTTTATATAGTCTATATCACTAGTTGTATACTTTATATAGTCTCTATCACTAGTTGTATACTTTATATAGTCTCTATCACTAGTTGTATAGTTTATGCCTCAACCAATCGTATTTGTCACTGATATCCTCAGCTGAGATACCCTGGAGATGTCCCAGTGATTGTGACAATCTGCAAAAGCGCAAAAAACGAAATGACTGATCATCTTGGAAGTTTTAGATATGTTGTAATTTGTTGCCAGCCTGTTGCCAGGCAACTGAATGGGAAGGACTTGTCAACATTCCTAAGCCAGTTATGGAAGCTGCTCATGTATAATAGATTTAACATATTGCGGTGTCCACAGAGTAGGTTGGTGAGATTGTGATTGGCACCAGGTTATCCGGGAACTTTCTGATGTCTTGATTTTTTTTTCAAAACTCCGAATCTCTAGAACTGGGATTTCAATATCTTCTGTGTTATGTCAGACCTGTTACATCACCAAGGTATTATTTTGAAAAGTTTTCATTGCCTTTCAATAAAAAGAGCTTAGAATAAAGCTTCTAAATTGCTCGCAGAACTAGTTAACAGGTATAAACTGAAGCGTTCAGCTAGCTCTTTTGACTTCAAGTCTGAAATATCTATAATTAGTAACAACAACCAAAATTATAGCTAGAAACACGCTTTCAGGTGTTGCTTGTGCAATGACTTAGTTGCATATGATTGCTTTCTTACTGGATGATCAGCTAATTAAATACAAGGACAGTTTCACGAGTCCAACAAAATGGATACTCATTGCACATAATACATCATAAGTGTCCATACAGTAGGAGGCAACTTCGCACGCTATGCCAATCGTAAACAAATTTTGATCTAGGAAAAGAGGTAACAATACTAGTCTGATTGAGATGAGATTTTGAGGTTATGTTTTGAGAACCTAATTCTCCCGTCATACCAAAAATCATCTAGTTCTGTGAATCTCAAGATACTTATGCACAACAGCTTTACTATCTGGTGACTGTTTGCTATAGCCATCCCAATGTTCGCTATAGCCAATGTTCACTATAGCAATCCCAATGTACGCTATAGCCAATGTTCCCTATAGCAGTCCCAATGTTCGCTATAGCCAATGTTTGCTATAGCCAATGTTCACTATAGCAATCCCAATGTTCGCTATAGCCAATGTTTGCTATAGCCAATGTTCACTATAGCAATCCCAATGTACGCTATAGCCAATGTTCCCTATAGCAATCCCAATGTTCGCTATAGCCAATGTTTGCTATAGCCAATGTTCACTATAGCAATCCCGATGTTCGCTATAGCCAATGTTCGCTATAGCCAATGTTCACTATACCAATCCCGATGTTCGCTATAGCCAATGTTTGCTATAGCCAATGTTCACTATAGCAATCCCAATGTTCACTATAGCCAATGTTCACTATAGCAATCCCAATGTTCACTAAAGCCAAGACAACGCTCACTGTAGTCGAGCTAATGTTCACTAAAACCAAGTCATTGTTTGCTTTAGCCAAGCCAACGTTCATTTATTTCCAGAGAACATTGCTCAAGAAAACACATTATTATTATGAATTCCTGAGGCAGTTAAAGAGAAGCATGCAGTGTTAGAGGAGTTGTCCCTTCAATGTACTGATAACTCCTATTTTGTCAAACCATGCAGTAATCAGCTGATTTACCAAATGTACAACATATTACCAACAGTAATGCATTATGTTGTTGGAAAACAAAACTGATTATGGTGCCTCAATGGACCGGACTCATACAGTTGTTGTATTCATACAGTTGTTGTATTCATACAGTTGTTGTACTCATACAGTTGTTGTACTCATACAGTTGTTGTACTCATACAGTTGTTGTACTCATACAGTTGTTGTATTCATACAGTTGTTGTACTCATACAGTTGTTGTACTCATACAGTTGTTGTACTCATACAGTTGTTGTATTCATACAGTTGTTGTACTCATATAGTTGTTGTACTCATACAATTGTTGTACTCATACAGTTGTTGCACTTATACAGTTGTTGTACTCATACAGATGTTGTACTCATACAGATGTTGTACTCATACAGATGTTGTACTTGATCAGTACCAATCCTGTATAGATCAAAACCGACCCTGTATAGAGCAGTACCGACCCTGTATAGAGCAGTACCGACCCTGTATAGAGCAGTACCGACCCTGTATAGATCAGTACCGACCCTGTATAGAGCAGTACCGACCCTGTGTAGAGCAGTACCGACCCTGTGTAGAGCAGTACCGACCCTGTATGGATCAATACCAACCCTGTATAGAGCAGTACCGACCCTGTATGGAGCAGTACCGACCCTGTATAGAGCAGTACCGACCCTGTGTAGAGCAGTACCGACCCTGTGTAGAGCAGTACCGACCCTGTATAGAGCAGTACCGACCCTGTATGGAGCAGTACCGACCCGGTATAGAGCAGTACCGACCCTGTATGGAGCAGTACCGACCCTGTATAGAGCAGTACGACCCAGTATAGAACAATACCGACCCGGTATGAGTCATTACCGGCCCTGTATGCAGGATGCAGGGCCGGCAGGAAGTGTGTCAGCATAGGCTGAGAGTCGATAAGTAACCTGAGGGAAGAAGGAAGCCATGTCGAGGAAATAACTACCAGTAAACCTGACAAAAAGACCAAGAGCAAAGGCTAACAAGACTAAAGACCAGGGACAGGAAGCAGATAGGACTGTGATTGGTGCGATAGCTTATAACTTGCACCTACCATTACAGGGTGCCATATCCATTTAGCCCTATATACTCTATTTGATTCGTTTTCTATTTATATTCATTTGTTTATTCATTTGTTTTTATGTGGTTGGTTATTACTCATGATTACTCCCTGCCACTTCCTGTAAATCACCCAAGAAAGGCAGAACTTGTGCTCTTAGATCAGTTGTAATGTGCCTTTTACTAACTCGTTTTATTCTGGATAACTAAATGCATAGATACTCAACAGCATTGAGTTGTGCGTCTGAGTTGAGGGCTCCTTACTGGTTGTAGAGTTGGGAATACTCTTCTACACATCTCTCGGCATCATACCAACCTGTTGTTGTCACAGGTTAAAGACAGCTGGTGGCAGCATACCTGTCGGATTGCTACCAACTTCAGCTAGTGGATTTAAGCCCCCAAAGTCCACTACATTAGTGGCATCAATGGGTTTCATTGCATACCCTACTCAGCTACGTTACCCTGACTCTGCACTCTGCAAATCCAGCATCCCGACTCCGTATTCACAGTACAGGGCAATAAACGGACACTCCTGCGAAAATTGTTGAGTTTTATTGACTGCAGCAGTGTTCTCTGCCAAGTGAGCAACATAGATTTGCAAATAGGCGTTGACTCTTTTCCACCTTCAACCGTTTGCCGCAGCAATTGGAGTCGAGTCTAGCCTCCTCCTCCTCCTTTGGAAAAGCATTTACTGAAGTCTTTCTTAAGCGATGGGTTTTGTCTTAGAAAGTGTCTTCGCCATCAAAGAGCTCTAAAAAGTATTTTTATCTGAAACATTATTTAATGCAATTACGGTCATTCACAAACTGTATGAATCAGAGTGGAGTGTCTTGAGTTGTTGTAACTTATATTCAGCAGTTATCTTGTTGAAGTGAAATGGCTGTATTGCCATCATTATGTTGTTATATCTGTAGTATCATGTACGATCTGTAGCATCATGTAGTGTCTGTAGTATCATGTACTATCTGTAGTATCGTGTACTATCTGTAGTATCGTGTACTATCTGTAGTATCATGTACTATTTGTAGTATCGTGTACTGTCTGTAGTATCATGTACTATCTGTAGTATCATGTACTGTCTGTAGTATCATGTACTATCTGTAGTATCGTGTACTATCTGTAGTATCGTGTACTATCTGTAGTAGCATGTACTGTCTGTAGTAGCGTGTACTATCTGTAGTATCATCTACTACCTGTAGTATCATGTACTGTTTGTAGTAGCTTGTACTGTCTGTACTAGCATGTACTGTTTGTACTAGCATGTACTATCTGTAGTGGCATGTACTATCTGTAGTAACAGGTACTATCTGTAGTATCATGTATTAACTGTAGTATCATGTACTGTCTGTAGCCTCATGTACCATCTGTACTAGCTTGTACTGTCTGTAATAACATGTACTATCTGTAGTAGCATGTACTATCTGTAGTATCATGTACTATCTGTAGTACCATGTACTCTCTGTAGTAGCTTGTACTGTCTGTAGTAGCATGTACTATCTGTAGCAGCTTGTACTATCTGTACTAGCATGTACTATCTGTAGTAGCATGTACTATCTGTATTATCATGTACTATCTGTAGTAGCATGTACTATCTGTATTATCATGTACTATCTGTAGTATCATGTACTATCTGTAGCAGCTTGTACTGTCTGTGTAAAATCAAAATGTCCTACAAACATGATAAATACCTAATCATCACACACCGCAGTACAATCACATTGCTTACTTTTGCCATTTAGTAGTTTTTAATTATCACTTAGTCAGCAGTCAGCAATAGACATTGCGTCACTATAATTATGTCCACGTAAACACTCAAGTCAGCACCAATTGTGACATCAGCTCTTTAGAGGCAGCATCCTGGTCTTGTTTTTTGTTTACAGCAACTTGTTTATTTTTATTAATCCTTGCAACTTATGATTCAACATATTATGATTAACCCTATGCCTACTATAAAAGATGAGCAGCAATTTTTACCTTCCATAACACTACTAGACTTTACAACACAACCAACCATATTGTAAGATGTAGCTAGCTGATACTGCTACCTACACTTTGAGCTAACAACAATCATACCACATCTACTGTGCTTCCTAGCAAGTTGAGCAAGGTATTTGTACACTATTTCACTAATACATTTTGCTATTATAATTCTGATGCTGAATGTTTTTGTGTAATGCTTATATTGACTCATATTTAATCATGCTGCTGTTATTTACCTTTTATCCTTATACACTGACTAGTTGATTGCACACTTTATATCATGTGTTACATACTTTATAGTTTTCACGGTGTTTGGTGCGGTGTCATTGAATAAAACTACACATCACACTTAACCAACATCAGTTGATTCTTCCAAAAAGCTGGTCGCACAGTACAATGAAAACTTGTACTCTGAACTGCATCTGAACTTCAAGGTTTAAAGACAAGCAAAGGAACCACCTCCACGCAACATCAGCATCCAGAGGAGACTCTATAGGCATCATTGGAGCAAACTGTAAGTGACAGTTTACACACATATACACCACGCCACCTGCCTACTGGAACTATACTTGTGCGAATTCCTAAGTTCAAGAGCCAAGAAGTCAATCAGTTGTACTAAGAGCATTAAGTCTAAAATTTATTGTTTAGTAAGATTCTCACTTTTATTTTTCGCATTGCTTAATTTTATATATACATGACTGCTAGTTTTTTGAAACTAAGTAGTTGATGTCACAATTGTACGCTGACTAACATTTGGCCCAATCAACTTTTAATAATTTTAATAATTCCTAAGTTAGACACAAATAATTTTATAGTATAATCAGTAAGATAGGTTAGGTACCAGGGTCAAAGGTTAATTTAGTATACATCTCGCTCACGTGGTGGCATTGCTATCGTGCTTGTTCTTGGGTGTCGCTGCAACTAATTATGAGTGGTCTCGGGGGCTCTGCCTCGTCACATGGGGATTCTTCCACTCCTACTGTTAAGCAAACTAGGGCTGTTGTTGATCGTGGGACGCCTCGCTCCATTGATTGGGACATTTTGCCTACGAACGTTGATCAAATTCCCCTCTCTTCTCGCTCTTTATCAAACTTTCCAGTCGCAACATCTGCAAACTGCATGAATGTGGAGACTGCTTCTTTCACCAGTCAGCGTAGGTCTGTCAGAGTTAAAGCTGAAAAACTGAGACAAAACTTGTTAGAAACCATGGAACTTCAAAGAGAAGTTAACAGTTTGCTAAATAACGAAATTCGGTCTCAAAATCCACCCTTTGAAAGATTAACCTTGATGAGGCAAGATTTGCAGGCTAGTGAATTGCACATTCACAGACTATATAATGAGTACAGAGTCATGAGCAATGGCTCTAATAAGACCACAATCATGCGTGTAGATCAGCTCACACATGACAACAAAATGTTGTGTGAGCACATTGAGCAAGCAATCAGTAATATGTCAATGAGATCAAAAAGTTCTTACTCAATCAAACCACGAAAATCAGCTCATCACTCTTCATTATCTTCATCATCCAAAGCTAGCACCAAGTTAAGTGGTGCACCCTCATCCAGCACTTGCTCGAGCAGCTCCTCTCAGTTACGGCTAAGAAGGAGTGAAGCAACAGCGAAACTAGCTGAGCTGCAAGCTCAACTAGCCGCCACTAATAAAACACAAGCAATTGATCAACAAATGGCAGAACTCCAAAATGCCAGGAAAACCATTGAACTTAAGGCTCAAATTGAAGCCGAAGAGCAAAAGGCTGTCATTTTTGGTCAGGCAATTGCAGAGGAAGAGTATCAAGACTCTGGTCTGATGCTCCAGCCTCTACTGACCAAACCTGCGGCTGATATAATTCAGTCAAAACGTGTTAATACCATCTCATCGTTGCCTTCACGACAAGCGCATCTAGATGCACCAATCCCCCCACAACCTGTATCTTCATCACCCACGAAGGCTCGAACTTCTGCTCCCACTCCAGCCATCGAAGAAGGTGACAATCTTTCTTATGAGGCCATTGAGTTACCTCCACCACAAAACCGAACTCACAAACACATTGTTGCTTCACCAGCTCATACCACACCATGTATCGGTGATTCCACTCCTGCTGAGCTTAATTGCAGTAATGTTACCAATGGATTAGCTGAAGCAATAACAAATGCTTTTCAGACAAATCGCTTGCCACCCCCTGAACCTAAGGTGTTTATGGGCAATCCTTTGGAATATCCAGACTGGATATTCGCTTTCGACAACCTGATTGGAAATAAGTCAATCAGCAATGTAGACCGGCTGCACTATCTTCGGCGCTACCTAGGGGGCAAAGCCTTGGAAGCTGTTGAAGGATATCTACTTCTCCAATGTCCTGATGCCTATCAGCAAGCAAGAGTGCTACTTGATAAAAGATTTGGCAGTTCTTTCGCTGTCGCTGAGAGTTCTCGTTCAAAAACTGACAAATGGCCTGTAATCAAACCGAAAGATCATGAAGGCTTGCAAAAGTTCTCTGATTTCTTACAGCAGGCAAAAACGGCTCAACAAACGATAGACCAACTAGCGATATTAGATGATAACCGTGAGAATAAGAAAATTCTCTCAAAGCTGCCAGACTACATAACTAGAAAGTGGGTGCGCCAAGCAACAAACTACAGTAAAAAGTATGAATCCTTTTCGAGGTTCTCAATATTTTGCGCATTCTTGGCAAATGAAGCTGAGATATCTAGCAACCCTGTGTTCAGTGATATCTTCTCTCAAAAGACCTCCCCTGAGAACCGATCGCAAAGCAGCCATAGGCCGTTTGCACACAATGAAAATTTTCAAAAACCAGTTAGAAGAACATATGCCACTCAACAAGATAAACCTGTTAAAAACGACAGAACAAAACACCAATTTAAGGCAGCTTGCCTATACTGTAATATGAGCAACCATGCCACTGCAAAGTTTGGGAAGATAAACCAGCTGCCCTTTGGTGAACAGCATCAGTTTGTGAAAAATCAACACCTGTGTTACTCCTGTTTAGACGGTAAACACAGCTACAAAGAATGTCCAAGGCGTGCAACTTGTGACACATGCAAAGAAAGGCATCCAACTGCGCTCCACAGAATGCGCGTTTCACAAAATAATTCAAAGCACCTCTCTTCAGCTAAGCATGATAATAGCCAACAGGCTAAACCAGCCATACAACAAACACATGTTCAACCAGAAATGCAGACTCAAAATAAGGACAGCTCTTCGCAATCGAATATCGAAAAGGGCGCTGATCAACAAACGAAAACCCACACCTTTTCTGATAAGCAATGACTAGGCGAAAATGCTCACGCAATTACTGTTAGAACCAATCAGTCAACCGGTTCCACTAACATGCTATCTTGGGTTTTACCAGTTTGGGTATCATAAAAAAAACCCCATCTAAGGAAACTCTTGTATATGCACTGATAGATTCAATGTCTGATACAACATACATAACAATCGATACCATGAGAAGAATTGAACCTGGGTCTGTAGCTACAAAAATTGACATTACGACTATGACATCAGATAAACATGAAGTGATGTCTCATCTGGTTTATGGACTTACTGTCCGAGCTTACAACGGCATAGAAAAGCACAATTTACCAATGAGCTACTCTCATCACAAGCTACCAATCAATAAGGATCAGATACCAAACAAAAACACGTTACGGCAATGGCCACACTTGTTACAAGTAGCAGATGAGTTGCCAAGTGATTATGGCAATATCCCTGTTGGACTGCTCATAGGTAACAACTTCATGGAAGCATACCGACCTCAAAATCCCCTTACATCCGATCAAAAGGATGATCCATTTGCAATCAAAACTGCCCTAGGCTGGAAAGTCATGGGTAAGTTCACTGCACAAACTACATTGGCAACGATTGTCAACCAACCAATAAACAGAGAACTCGTGACATTCAAGTGCACTACCAGTACAAACAAAGAGTTGTCAAAGCTCATTGATGCGTTCAATGTAGACTTTCAAGATACACACAATGATACTCCAGGCCTCTCAATAGAGTACAAGCAGTTTCTAGCCATCATGAAATCAAAAACCGCTCTTAGTAATGGCCGAGTGACAATGCCCTTACCATTTAAAGCCAAACCGCATCAACTAAACACTAAATCACATGCTCTTCACAGGTTTAAACTTCTTGAGAAGAAGTTCAAACAAAATTCTCAGTACCAGCAGCAATACCACGATTTCATGACGGACATAATCAATAAAGGGGAAGCTGTTCCTGCCGAAGATGATACTGATGACTGTTGGTATGTACCACATTTCGGTGTTTACCACCCTCGTAAACCAGATCGCATAAGAGCAGTCTTTGACTGTGCTGCCAAGGTGGGAGGAGTGAGCCTCAATGACTTTCTTCTTCAAGGACCTGAGCACATGAACAATTTGCAGGGCATGCTACTACGATTTCGTAAGGAGCGGGTAGCCGTAATGGGCGATATCGAACGGATGTTTCACCAGTTCAAAGTTATACCAGAGTACCAAAACTACTTACGTTTTATCTGGTATAATGAAGAAGGAATTTGTACTACCTACAAAATGACTGTGCACCTTTTCGGCGCTCGATCTTCACCTGCCTGCGCCACCTATGGACTAAGGTTCCTGGCTGACCGCTTCGATCATCTTTCACCTCATCATTCCCCATCTCATCATTTCATTCATCGAAACTTCTACGTTGATGATGGTCTTGCCAGTGTTTCGTCTGACACTGAAGCTGTCAAACTTATCAAGCAAACCCAATCACTATGCGCTGCTGGGCAGTTGAGACTGCACAAGATAGCTTCTAATAGTAAAACAGTGATGGCTCAATTACCAAGAAGTGAGTGGGCTAGTTCACTTGCCAGCTTAGAGCTCACTTCTGACCCACTACCAACTGAAAGGTCTCTTGGTGTTTTATGGGACACCAATCAAGACGTCTTCACCTTCAAGTATGAAAAACTCACAAAACCTGACACCCGTAGAGGTCTCTTGTCCTCAGTTGCGTCAGTCTTTGATCCGATGGGTCTAATTTCTCCATTCACACTTAAGGGCAGAAACATTCTTCAAGAATCGTGCCGAAATAATACCGACTGGGACAGCCCACTTGAAATATCAGTTCTCCACCGCTGGTCAGCATGGAAGTCTGATCTAGTCCATGTCAACAAAATTCAAGTTCCCTGATGCGTTGTTCCCAATGACTTTGGTCCAATTATTTCCACTCAACTACACACCTTTGCTGATGCAAGCACTACGGGATATGGCCATTGTACCTACATACGGCTTCTAGAATCATCTGGTAGAGTGCACGTTGCCATGTTGGCCAGTAAGGCCAAAGTGGCGCCCCTAAAACAGGTAACTATTCCCAGGTTAGAGCTCCAAGCTGCCTCTTGTGCAGTCCGAGCAGTCAGCAAGTATACTAAAGAACTAGACCTCCCAAATTTAAGTACTCACTTCTATTCCGATTCAACGGTAGTTTTGAGCTACATCAGAAATACTGCTGAAAGGTTCCACACATATGTTGCAAACAGAGTTGAGACCATAAGAAACCTATCAGACCCAAATGACTGGGCACATGTTCCCACACAAATTAACCCTGCTGATATGACGTCCAGGGGAGCTAGCATCGCAGAGCTCATCAACTCCCATTGGTTCACTGGTCCAGAGTTTCTATGGACAGAACCCATTGTCCAACCTCCCCAGCCTCAGTTAAGCATTAATCTCAATGATGCAGAAGTTAAGCTATCCTCAACGTCACTCATAACCAGCCATAGTCTACCCGCATTTGCTAATCTTGATCAACGTCTTAGAAAGTTCTCCGAGTGGAATTCCGCTATTAGGGCAAAAGGCATTCTACAAAAACTGCTTGACAAAAAACCAAAGTTGAACCTTCATAAAGCAGAGCATTCTGTATTAAAGTCTGTACAACTCAACCATTTTCAAGACGAAATTGGCAAACTAAAGGCTGGTAAAGCATTAAGAAAGGATAGTCGACTCATCAAGTTAACCCCGTTCATTGACAACGATGGAATTTTGCGTGTTGGTGGGAGGCTCCAAGAAAGCCCTCATTTGAGCTTTGAAGAGAAACATCCTATAATCATTCCTAAATCCGCTCACATTACCATCCTAATCATCAGGCATTTTCATAAATCATGTGCTCACCAAGGTCGAGAAGCTACTCTCGCGCAAATAAGGTCAAAAGGCTACTGGATTGTGAATGCCTCATCTCAGGTATTCAACTATATCCAAAGCTGTATACCATGTAAGAAAATAAGAGGTAAACCCCAAGTACCCCAGATGGCAAATTTACCATCGGATAGATTAGGAGAGGTAGCTCCATTCACACATTGCGGCCTTGACTGCTTCGGACCATTCATTGTCAAAGATGGGCGGAAAGAAAAGAAGTCCTATGGCCTCATCATCACCTGTCTTTCTTCTAGGGCTGTACACATTGAGCTACTAGAAGACATGACCTCTGACAGTTTCATAAATGCCCTACGAAATCTAGTATCCATCCGTGGTGCTGTTTCCACGATTCGATGTGACCAAAGCTCCAATTTTGTGGGAGCATTCAAAGACCTTGCAAGAAACCTTGACGATTCTCATACCTCTCATTCTAACATCAAGTTCATGTTCAATCCTCCTCATTCTAGCAACATGGGTGGAGTTTGGAAAAGACTCATTAGGTCAGCTCGCAACATTCTGAAAGGAATGGGTGCAAAATCTGGTGGCAGAATGAGCACTCCTGAACTTCGCACACTATTCTACGAAGTCATGGCTGTCATGAACAGTCACCCTCTAGGGCAAGTAAGTCATGACAACACTCCTCTTACTCCAAACATGCTACTCACCATGAAATCGCAAGTCACTTTGCCAGCCCCAGGAAAATTTGATGACGCAGACGTATATTCTCGAAAACGATGGAGAGTTGTGCAGCAACTGGCCAATGAGTTCTGGCGCCGATGGCGGAGCGAATATTTACAAACTCTGCAAGTAAGACAGAAATGGACTGATAAGACAACTCAGGTATCGGTGGGTGATGTGGTCCATGTTCTTGAAGAAGGCGTTCTCCGAAACGAATGGTCTCTAGCAAGGGTGGTAGGTTTAGACGTCTCGCATGATGGCGTGGTTAGGTCAGTGAGACTGCTTGCTGGTTCCAGGGAATATCCGGTGGACGGGCCACGATGCATTGTTCGACCAGTGAGCAAGATAGTTGTGCTAATCAAATCTTCCATCTCATAAAATTTCATCCTAAAATTTTAGGAGGGAGTGTAAAATCAAAATGTCCTACAAACATGATAAATACCTAATCATCACACACCGCAGTACAATCACATTGCTTACTTTTGCCATTTAGTAGTTTTTAATTATCACTTAGTCAGCAGTCAGCAATAGACATTGCGTCACTATAATTATGTCCACGTAAACACTCAAGTCAGCACCAAT
Source organism: Cryptosula pallasiana (assembly GCA_945261195.1). Classification (NCBI taxonomy): domain Eukaryota; kingdom Metazoa; phylum Bryozoa; class Gymnolaemata; order Cheilostomatida; family Cryptosulidae; genus Cryptosula; species Cryptosula pallasiana. Next base: position 16,788,986 of record OX183136.1, read on the forward strand.
TGTGACATCAGCTCTTTAGAGGCAGCATCCTGGTCTTGTTTTTTGTTTACAGCAACTTGTTTATTTTTATTAATCCTTACAACTTATGATTCAACATATTATGATTAACCCTATGCCTACTATAAAAGATGAGCAGCAATTTTTACCTTCCATAACACTACTAGACTTTACAACACAACCAACCATATTGTAAGATGTAGCTAGCTGATACTGCTACCTACACTTTGAGCTAACAACAATCATACCACATCTACTGTGCTGCCTAGCAAGTTGAGCAAGGTATTTGTACACTATGTAATGGATTCCGGTCTGTTACCACGGACATCCACTAGTCTCGAGTATTCTACCTCTCTCCAGAGGGGACACTGTACTGACCGACAGTGACAACTGTATAGGGCAACCGAATTACCCGGTAAGGCAAGAGCCCATGGCTCAGACAAACAGTACCGAGTAGTGTTTGCTATAGTGGCTTTATTACAAAGCAGTCCTGAGGGTAATTATTCCTCTAGGTGTTTAGCAATATAAGAATACATGCTATGGCTCATTGTAATGAATGCACTGATTATCAGTAGGAGCTCTCCTTTTATAGGAGAGCTAAGGAACACAAAACATATAAGATACAATGCACAGGAAGTAATGCAACCAATGATATCAATTATATAAATACTTAACCAATCACAATGCAATGCAAGATAATACAAGGAGGTGCCAAGTGGCTAAAGGCGGAGTCTTTTCTCCCAACTGTCCAATGACATCTCCTACAGGGTCCACAGGCTGTATATAGAATCAGGTCCACTAAGTTGGTACTTTAGGGGTAGTCACTTCCTGTTTACGACCTTGACTCAGTTCCTGGACATCTTTACAGATCCTCGTCTAAGGCGGCCATCTTGTGCCGGCCCAGTACAGCTGTACCGGGTCGGTAGAGGTCACTACCGACCCTGCAGGGGTCAATACCGGCCCTGCTTACCATGCTACCGGCACAGTATGACTTCCTACCCAACAGCTATTAACCAAATGCTGTGGGCAGAAGTCTAGCGCATTGCTTCACAAGGTTCCTAGTGTAAACTACCCGTTTACCACTAGAGTGCACTGAAATCTACCACAACTATTTCACTAATACATTTTGCTATTATAATTCTGATGCTGAATGTTTTTGTGTAATGCTTATATTGACTCATATTTAATCATGCTGCTGTTATTTACCTTTTATCCTTATACACTGACTAGTTGATTGCACACTTTATATCATGTGTTACATACTTTATAGTTTTCACGGTGTTTGGTGCGGTGTCATTGAATAAAACTACACATCACACTTAACCAACATCAGTTGATTCTTCCAAAAAGCTGGTCGCACAGTACAGTCTGTAATAGCACGTACTGTCTGTTGTAGCATGTACTATCTGTAGTATCATGTACTCTTTGTAGTAGCTTGTACTTTCTGTAGTAGCATGTACTGTCTGTCATAGCAGTACTGTCTGTAGTATCATGTACTATCTGTAGTGGCATGTACTATCTGTAGGAGCATGTACTATCTGTAGTAGCATGTACTGTCTGTCATAGCAGTACTGTCTGTAGGATCATGTACAGTCTGTAGTATCATGTACTGTCTGTAGTATCATGTACTATCTGTAATATCATGTACTATCTGTAGTAGCATGTACTATCTGTAGTAGTATGTACTATCTGTAGTATCAGAAATAGCTTGTACTGTCTGTAATAGCATGTACTGTCTGTAGTAGCATGTACTGTCTGTTGTAGCATGTGCTTTCTGTAGTATCATGTACTATCTGTAGTATCATATGCTATCTGTAGTATCATGTACTATCTGTATTAGCATGTACTATCTGTAGTTGCTTGTACTATCTGTGGTAGCATGTACTATCTGTAGTATCATGTACTATCTGTAGTATCATGTACTATCTGTAGTGTCATGTACTATCTGTAGTAGCATGTATTATCTGTAGTATCATTTACTGTCTGTAGTATCATGTACTATCTGTATTAGCATGTACTATCTGTAGTTGCTTGTACTATCTGTGGTAGCATGTACTATCTGTATTAGCATGTACTATCTGTAGTATCATGCACTATCTGTAGTATCATGTACTATCTGTAGTGTCATGTACTATCTGTAGGAGCATGTACTATCTGTAGTATCATTTACTGTCTGTAGTAGCATGTATTATCTGTAGTAGCATGTACTATCTGTAGTATCATGCACTATCTGTAGTATCATTTACTATCTGTAAACGCTTGTACTGTCTGTAATAGCATGTACTGTCTGTAGTCGCATGTACTGTCTGTAGTAGCATTTACTGTCTGTAGTAGCATGTACTATCAGTAGTATCATGTACTGTCTGTAGTATCATGTACTACCTGTAGTAGCATGTACCACCTGTAGTATCATGGATTATCTGTAGTATCATGTACTGTCTGTAGTATCATGTGGTATCTCTCGTATCATGTACTTTCTGTAGTAGCTTGTAATGTCTGTAGTAGCATGTACTATCTGTAGTTGCTTGTACTATCTGTGGTAGCACGTACTATCTGTAGTATCATGTGCTAACTGTAGTATTAGGTACTTTCTGTAGTAGCATGTACTATCTGTAGTAGCATGTAATATCTGTAGTATCATGCGCTAACTGTAGTATTATGTACTCTCTGTAGTAGCATGTACTATCTGTAGTAGTATGTACTATCTGTAGTGAATCTCAGCTAAAAACCTTGTATGCAAAGAAATAAACACAGTAAACACTGACAACCTTCGTGTAATTAATCTACAATATTGCAATAGACATAATTGGTTTTGCGGGTCAAGTGGTCATCTTTGTCTGACTAAGGAATGTGAGTTTTTTTTGCTCTGCTTCGTGGGCTCGGCTGCCAGCGGTCTCAGTGCTGTCACCTTGTGATTGGTCAGTGGAGGTGGTGTCACCCTATGTCCACCAATGGGGTCTGGAGGGCTCTTTCAGATTTTGGCTGTTACCGTGCTCTCTGAAAAGGCTGATCAGTAGGTTTTTGAATTAGAAGATGACAAGTTGCCAGTATGCAAACAAACATCTATTTTAATACCCGCTCACACAGATACCAATACAATTCGTAAGAGAATCCAAAGGTAAATGTACATTTTACTCTAACTGTAATAACTTCAAATGTATCTGTTATTATTATTATTGTTATTGTTATTGCTATTGCTATTGTTACTATTGTTACTATTGTTACTATTGTTACTATTGTTACTATTGTTACCGTTATTGTTACCATTGTTGTTACCGTTGTTGTTACCGTTGTTGTTACCGTTGTTGTTGCCGTTGTTGTCGCCGTTGTTGTCGCCGTTGTTGTCGCCGTTGTTGTCGCCGTTGTTGTCGCCGTTGTTGTCGCCGTTGTTGTCGCCGTTGTTGTCGCCGTTGTTGTCGCCGTTGTTGTCGCCGTTGTTGTCGCCGTTGTTGTCGCCGTTGTTGTCGCCGTTGTTGTCGCCGTTGTTGTCGCCGTTGTTGTCGCCGTTGTTGTCGCCGTTGTTGTCGCCGTTGTTGTCGCCGTTGTTGTCGCCGTTGTTGTCGCCGTTGTTGTCGCCGTTGTTGTCGCCGTTGTTGTCGCCGTTGTTGTCGCCGTTGTTGTCGCCGTTGTTGTCGCCGTTGTTGTCGCCGTTGTTGTCGCCGTTGTTGTCGCCGTTGTTGTTGCCGTTGTTGTTGCCGTTGTTGTTGCCGTTGTTGTTGCCGTTGTTGTTGCCGTTGCTGTTGCTGTCGCCATCGTCGCCGTCGTCGCCGTCGTCGCCGTCATCGCCGTCGCCGTCGTCGCCGTCGTCGTCGTCATCGTTATCGTTATCGTTATCGTTATTATTATTATTTTTCAGCAACCTATCATTGCCATGTTTGTTTTTATATGTGACCTTTTAAATGTCAACCACATGCTTATATATGCTTACACATGCTAAAATGTATTTTAGATTTCACGTTGTTGGTGATAAATAAACAAACATCAGCATCAGTGCAACTTACGGTCTTTGTAAACCGAATTGTATGCTCAAATAACATAGCATGAAGCAAAATGCTACAGTGAAATCTTAGTCTCACACAAATACTGGACAGAGGAACTCCCACAACAAAAGCTTGTAGATGTCAAGGAATTCAGCACCAAAACAGCCACAACACAAAGGCTAAGCTGGACAACAAATCGCAATAAATCTACTAACTTGCAAGAAACCACAGAAGAGCGAACTATCGTCTCACAACAGCTAGAAGCAGTCAGCAGCTCAACACAGCTGGAAGTAGTCAGCATTACATAGCTGGAAGTAGTCAGCACACCTTCATCATAGCTGGAAGTAGTCAGCATCTCGACATAGCTGGAAGTAGTCAGCATCTCGACATAGCTGGAAGTAGTCAGCAACTCGACACCGTATTCATAGCAGAACAATAGTCAGCAACTCATCTCATAGCTGGAAGTCGTTACCAGTACACAAACAGCAACTATAGCTAGAAGTATTCACCAATAAAGAAGCTGTCAACATACAAGCAGGCCAACGGTATAACAAGCTATACGATAACCACACGCTTACAGCACAATAGTCGCCAGCTAAGTATCATATCACTACGTACACTGCCTATCCAACGGAATACATTCTGCACAGGCATAACTTTAAATTAGTCATTCATTGCTTACCCCACTAATTTGTCTCATAATTGTTTCTCAGCATAACAGAGTAATACCTGTATTAACCTAGCATTTGCCTTTTGTGTTTCTAGTCCACATATACCTTGAAACAGGTCTTGTAATTTGTTTTGTAATTTCTAATTTAGCGGCTTTACTACTTATATTTTTGCACTATTGTAAGCTGAATCAGTCTTACAGAGAGCACACATACAGCCAATTGACCGATTGTTTCCTCCGGATTCGTGCGTTGGGCTGGGTGCTATCATTTCCCCTCTGCCCTTTTGCTCGGTGGTTGTCCTCTCGCTGCTCGCTTTCGGGTTCGCGGTGGCGCGGCTTGCATTTCGTTCTGTCGATAACAACCCTGTACTACTGTCCAGCAACACTAATTGCTGTCAAATTTTCACAAACATTTGCAAATAGGCAAGCCTTTAAAAATAAGGCTATTTATAGATCAGCAACCTCACAGTAATTAATTACTCAATTGTATACAAGCTGTTTGTCTAAACTTATATTGTACTGTGGCTGATAGTGCCGATAATCTCTCACAAACAAGTGAACCTGACAGTGTTGAAAGCGCGCACGCACTCGATAACGATAATGAAAATAATGGCGCTCAAGCAGCAGACAGTGCTAGCAAACCTATGCAGGATGAGCCTAGAAGATCCGGCTAGAAAGAAACTCGATGAAGAGATGAAACGACTAGAAGAACGCATGACAGCCAGGCGTGCAAGGTTACAGCAAAAACTAAGTAGGACAACGGTACTAGGCACCCAACAAGCCATAACCCAGCCTGCAGAGACGAGGTACGACGGAAACTCGCAAGTAGAACCTGCACCACCAACACAAGCTCACCAGCCCTCTAGACAACCACCAGATATGGAGGACAAATCTCAGTCACCCAGAAATCAGTTACACAAACCCCATACTCAAACAAGATGGAAGACCAGCAGCTCGAATGCATCAGAATATAGCACGGAGCCACGAAATGAACAACAAATAGAAGGATCACAAATACACAACCTAGCTCATCAAATCACTGAGCACATGCACATCTCTTTACTTGCACCTCCTGAACCAAGTGTCTTCACTGGGAATCCCCTAGAATACGCAGACTGGCGGGTATCCTTCGACAGTCTCATAGATGCCAAGCGAGGATCTCCAATGGAAAAGTTACACAGGCTGAAAAAATACGTGGATGGAGATGCTAAAGAAGCTATAAGCGGTTATTTTAGGTTACAGACTGCTTATGCTTACCAAGAGGCTCTCGGTATATTGCACGAAGAATTTGGAAGAGAGGACTTAGTAGAAAATAGCTTCCGGGATAATCTGGAACAATGGCTCAAGTTAGCAAACAAAGATCACGATGCCTTAAAAAAGTACTCATACTTCCTAAGACAGTGTCTTGCAGCTCAAAAGGCTATGCCCAATCTGCAAGCACTAGATGACAAACGCGAAAATAGGAAGTTCATAAAAGTTCTGCCAACATGGCTAGTAAACCGCTGGACATCCCAACAAGCAAATAACGTCTATGTAACGTTAGCTAACGTTCACTTAATGTAACATTCGCAACTTACGTTTTTAAGACGTTTCATAAACATTACAAAATAACGTCCAGGCTAACATTTGGAATTAACATACATTGAACGTTATATAAACATTTGGCACAACATTTGTACATACATTCTGTAAACGTCGTACAATAATGTTAATATAATGTTGTTTTCGACGTTATTTGAATGTTTGTGAACGAATGTCTAGAAATAACATTAATAGTACATTGTACAAACGTTCACTCTAACGTTTTTCCTAAACATTATAGTTATGTTACCTTCAACGTTATTTGAACGTTTTCTCATAACGTTTTATAAACATTGTACCAAAACGTTAATATGATGTTGTTCCTGATGTTATTTGAACGTGTGTGAACAATGTCTAGAAATAACATTAATAGTACATTGTACAAACGTTCACTCTAACGTTTTTCCTAAACATTATAGTTATGTTACCCTCATCGTTATTTGAACGTTTTCTCATAACGTTTTATAAACATGGTACCAAAACGTTAATATGATGTTGTTCCTGAGGTTATTTGAATGTTTGTGAACAAATGTCTAGAAATAACATTAATAGTACATTGTACGAATGTTCAATCTAACGTTTTTTCCTAGACATTATAGTTATGTTACCCTCAACGTTGTTTGAATGTTTTATCATAATGTTCAACAATTGTTGTACCAAAATGCTTATATGACGTTGTTCCTGAGGTTATTTGAATGTTTGTGACCAGATGTTTGGAAATAACATTAATAGCACATTGTACTAATGTTCATTCTAATGTTTGTTTTTCAGAACATTATAGTTATTTATCATTCTTTTAATGTTTTTTCATAACGTTTTATAAAGAGTGCATTAAACGCTAATATAAAGTTATTCTGGAGCTTATTCAAATGTTTGTGAACAGATTTCCAGAAATATTGATAATAACACATTGTGCAAATGACCGTTCTATTTTTTTTTCTTTACGCGGTGTAGTTACGTTGCCCTTAACGCTTTATTAATGTTTTTTCATTACATTATATATCTCACACACAAGCTTAACATAGACTTAACATCCTTTGAATTGTTCTCGAAAAAGTCCAAAACTAAAATTAGTGAAAAATAGAGATAGCATTCACTTTAATGTGTTTTTATGCATTTTAATTTTGTTGTTGTTCATGCGACAAGCAAATAACATAAATGTGAAGTTAGCTATCCTTCTCTTAATGTAATGTCAGCATCAAACACTTTTATTTTTTCACACGAATGATTATTGAAAACATCAGGTCCAAAAATTTTAGCAACCATATTTCAGATGTCATATTGACATTGGGCAAGACATCCAAACTAATTTTGTACAAATTTTTCCCAAAGATGTGTTGTTAACATTATTCCAAAAAGTTCCATCATCAGTACTTAACATTCTTAGGCCATTAAAACAACACTTCTCTTAATGTATTATTTAAGCATTTTAGTGAAGATATATCTGGACACCAGGCATAACATCTAGGGTGACGTAGCATACAGCTAACTTAAACTGACTGAAAGAACTTTCATTTGCAGGCTTTTTAATTTTCTTGGTGTATCAAATTTAACAAATAGTTGAAAATGATTTACTTGTGTAAGGAAAATAGCCCAAGTCTTTAGCTACTCTAGTTCAAAGTTATGACAGCTGTCTTTGGAAGATTTAAAATTTATTTCGAGTTCAGGATTGAGAAATATCAGAATCATTGGGAGTTGTTTGCTCATCGAGCACCAATTTAATCTCAGTCCTATCAAGAGTTGCCTACTCTTACCCATGAGTTGAAATGGGTTTCTATGATGCAATTGAAATATGTAAACAAATGTACACTGATTTTCAAATAATAACAGAGCCTTTAATAATCCAAAATGCTCAGATGAACTTGCCAGATTATCGGCACAATAAAAATATAACATTGCATGTTGGATGCAGTAAATTAAAGCTGAGTATCTTGAACAGATTCAAATCGGTCATATAAAATAGATGTTGGCATTTGTGCATGCCATTTTTTCATGTGGCTACAATTGAAAAATTGACGAGAGTTGATCGAGATCCCAGAAATTCATTGAAATTTTTAGCTAATCCGTGATGATCGTCTTTGACTGATTGTCAGGAATTTCACTTAATTTTTTTGCACCGCTTTAATATTTGTGGGTGTCGACTAGTACCATCCATGTAATTTTTTTTTTATAAAAGGTATAATTAAAAACTAACTGTTTGGTTTGAAGCTATTTTTCTCTAGTTTAAAAGTTTTGATACTTTAATCTCATGGTTGGCATTCATCTATTTTATCTCTCAAAATATTTGCAGTGTTTTCATTTTTTACTGATTATCCTTATTAACTTCATTAACATCAAGATTTAATTGTTGGCAAGTTTTCTCTAACAACTGCATGCAATGAAATCGTTTTACATATATTAGTTCTCAAATTTGCATATGGAGTTATATCACCTTTTTCAAGGGATACCTATATGTTATCAAGGAAATTGTGAACACGACTTCTAGTGTTTCACATACATTATACTTTGCTACAAGCAAACATAAACAATGTTTGTTGGATATAAAATACAATGAATAATACTAAATTAAATAAAACCCCGGGGTTTCAAAGTGAGTGAAAACCTCACTTCAATATCGAGCAGTAGAGCAGTAGGCTCCTTTTTGGTTGAAGCAACAGAAGGTTGAGATGCTTCGGGTTGGTGAGTCGTATAGTGACAAAATTTTTACCATTTCTCTTCATGCTGTGCATAGAGTGCACTTTTGAGCCATCATAACAGTTGTCAACAGTCATAAGTTGTGATGCCTAAAATAGCTAAAGTGAAAGTGAATCGGCCAGATTGATGGTTTCAGCTGAGTTTGCATTTATCAATTTCATATGAAAATATTAAGCCGTAAGGACTAATTTTTGATTGTTAGTAGTGAAATATTAATACGTTGCAGCAGTTGCTGGGTAGGTTGCTGTGTTGACTTTAGGCTTTGTTAATGATGATGAGCAGATTCAGTTTTCCCCCACAATGTGCTTCTTCAGTAAAATTTGGGCTCCGAAATGAAAAAACAGCCAAGTGGGCCTCCTAAGTGTGTTAGGGTATTTTTACAGTCAGTAACTTGCAGATGAAAGTGAACAAAATACATTTTAGCACGACTCTCCTGTGTAGGATTAACAGTTTTATTGTTTCGATATCTGTTTTCTTTTGGGAAATTTGTCAGTTCAATTGATAACTATAACAACCTGGTATTTTTTCAAGGCAAAAAGCACGTGCTTACATTGATGAACGTTTGTGTGTACTAATTTATTAATCCTTGTCTTTGGTGAAGCGATTGGTTTCATACCTGTCATGTCACTTGGTTTGTAAGGGACTCACCTGATTTTTAGGTACAACATTTTTTTCTAATCTTCAAAAATTGCTAAAATCTCTGAAAACTCCCTAAAATTAACATTCTCTCCCTAGCATCTATTGCACACATAAATTTAGTTTTCAATCGAGCAAAAACGAGACATTGAGATAACTGAACTTAAACATTGTTTTCACATTATCCTTTTACATCTAGCGTCAGTATGTTTGACAAAATTTTTCTGTACCACACCCATGTTTGATTTGCATTTATCTCAGCTATTGACCTTCTGAACTGATAAACTAAATTACTGACTTTGCTTCTAAGCAATCGCCTCATCTATACCCGCAAAGCAGCCAGCTCGTTATTTTTCAGGCCAACATGTCAGATATGGTTGGATTGGGTAATTATATGTACAGATTTACAATTTAATTTCTCAAAAATATACTTGTTTATACTATTAAATTCAATTAAGTCAACTGATGTGATCAATTCACTCTCTAAACCGATTTGTGCTAATTTGCTGATGATTGCCTAGTTTTAGTGAAGTCTGATACTTAGTAAAAGCCAAGCTACCTAATCATTAAACATGATGAAAACTGCTGAGATGTTATTAGGAGCTTTGAACACGAATTTGAATCTATGGATTAACGATGGACATTATCTTCTAAAGTCAAATCTAAAACAAGGTTTTTGCTCCTTGGCAATATTTTACGATCTCGTGAAAAAACTGCAGGCTAGATTGAATGAAAAAAGAATCTCTACCAGTTGTTCATGACGCTGCATGCTGTTAGGTAAAAATGATGATTTATAAATGCAGGTTGTAAACAAACATAATAGAACTGAGGCGTTATCCTAATCGTTAGGTACTACCAAATTAGGACAAAACGTAAAAAGGCTTGTAGGCATGATTTTACCTATGGATGGTTGTATATAATATGAACTAAATGCATGTAAATATATATTTCAAATTTAATTGAGTTGAATCACACACATGGTTGGCTGCATGGCTGTAAACAATAATTTACTGTTACATAGACATAGCACATATATGGACATGCATTGCTTTCAAATACTCATAATGCTGGGGGTTGGGGGCTAACTTGCCGTTTTTGTCATTAGCATTTGGTTTTAATTACTATTGCACACCTTTCATAGTCTAGTTGTTGCACTAGATTCTTTGGTCAGTTTGTCTCTGCTGACTAATAAAGACCTGTTCTAACACAAAAGATAGTTACAGATAATTTCAAAATGTGTGCACATGTGCCCACATGCATGGACTCACATATTTATATGGACATAAATTTGTATGTACAATCGTGTGTATATATGCACAAGGACGGGCATCAATGCATTCCCAAATGTGACCGTGTGCATTATTGAGGTATAGGTAGAAGCCCAGGTTTTGCTGAATTTTTTGTGCAATGACGACACCCGCTCTTGATTTCAGTTTAGTGTTTACAATGATTGCCATAACAAAATATATCGGTTTATAAAGTCTTTTAGAAATATTTTTAATGCAAAATTTATTGTATGTATTTTTTTTGATTAGAAATAGAATTAAAACAAGTTTTTGGTTACTTTATTTAGTCTATAAAACTGTAATACATTAATGAGAAATTTAAAAACGTATAATTATTTTACCTACTAATTTTTCCAATCGTAATTTTTCATTTACAACTTAATAACTCATCCATAGTATTGCACTGTGATTTTCATCAACGAAGGTTTATCAACTGCAGCTTTGTTTTAGTAAAAAGTGGTTTATTAGCACAAGTTGCTTTATCATTGTCATGACTGAACGCCGGTCAAGTGTAGAAACAGTTGTTTAGAAAAAGAGGGGCGAGATATATTTCAATAGTAAAGTCAATAACACTTGAAGGCAGTAGGCTACTATTGTGTGCATTATATACCCCACCGCAATCCTGACCAACCATGTGGTTTTAATTGCTATTGCACATCATTGACCTATGCCTCTATATATGCTTCCGATGGTGGGCTTGGCTTCTTGATGACTGTGTGTATGTGTATGTAAGAGAGTTCATTTAGGGAGACTACAGTAGCGCATTCACCCACCCCACCTCCAAGCAATTATAATAGATTTCATGCTCTCATCCGTTCATCACCCAGTGTATATTAACTTATATATCCCTTCAATACAGTTGTATGCATGTAAAAATGTGTGCTTTCATGCAGAATGCTGCATATATAGGCTTGCACACGTAAAGTATGTATTTAAGTATCTGTACAAAGTGTTCATATACTTTTGAACAGTTACTTATCAACGTGTTTTTGTGTAAATGCTTGTATGAGTACACTAATAGTTACGGATGTATGCTTTTACATCTCTGACAGTAATAGTTAGTAATCTTTTGATGTCAGTGTTATGTTTGTTATGTCGGTGTTATGTTTTTTATGCCGGTGTTATGTTTGTTATGTCGGTGTTATGTTTTTTATGTCGGTGTTATGCTGGAACTGCAGTGTAGCTTCTCTCATCACATTAGCAGTAAGAGCTGCATAACTGATGAGACTGTCAGTGCTTTATTGGTTTAGCAGATGATTGTTTGCAAGCTTAGTAATGAAACAGCCTCAACTTGCTCTGGGAACGTAATTGGATCGGAATTATGTAATCCGCAGCGTGTTTTCTGTTTGAGCAGTGTAACTGCCAGTCAACACTATGTGATGGCTATCAGACATAATGCCATCCAAACTGATTTTATGCTTGATTATGAGAAAATTGCAACTTATGGCTGTGTGCATTTGCAGTGTAAATGTATCTATTTTATTATGACTATATTCTTGTGTGCTTATGAGCGGAATAGATTTTTTGTGTATGTGTGGAATATATGTGTTTGTGTAGAGCAATGGTTTTTTATTTTGGTAGACAATAGATGCAAAAGACGTCATTTCCATAATTAATATTTTATTGTTCTGCCTGGTTTTATTTTTTTTTTTACTTTTTTCGCGCAAACCTTGCCAAACTCGGTCAACTTTTTCTCAAGAACCGTTATAGATAGAGCTACAGAGTTTTTTGCGACACAGTCGTGAGGCATCGGGCCAAAAAATAAGTTAGTTATGAAGTTACAGAACATTCCAGAACATCGCAATTCAAGTGCGAAATCGGGTAAAAAGTTGTTTTCAAAAGCATCAAAGTGACCAAAAAAACGGAGACCCGATTGACGAAAAATTACAAATTTTTGAAAGATGGTGCATTTTGCTCATCTTCTGATTCGACATCATGACACGTCAATAAAAATTGTTCGAAAGCGACCATCTTGGATTTTTGTGAAAATCACAGTTTTTAGCATAAAACCGCTTCCCGTTGGAGAACAAACAGGCCGAAGTGGCTGAAATTTGCAACAAACATGTGCCATAGTGTATCAATGCACCATTTTGAACTTCAAAGCGATCGCACCAAACCGTTTCAAGTTTTTACATTTTCAAATTTGAAAAACTAAACAGAAACAGCACTTTTAAATGCTTTCCGAGACCAGAATAGAACTAGTCAGCGACAAGAAACTTATTAGGCAGCATAGCCCAATGCTTGATTTTTATAAAAGTAGAGACTACATGTTTCTCGCAATACCGCCAACACAGCTATCTCATTTTCAAAAGAGGTCTTCTAAACGGAAAAATGACCATAACTCGGGGACGGTTACTCCGATTTGCATAAATTTTGCGTGGTTGTGATCGCATTATAACCGTCTTTCAGATTGACATCTGTCAAATTTGTGATCTTTGGTGAAAGAGTCAAAGCCCACACGGTTTTCAATGTGTGACAAAAATGTTCGTTATTTACTGTTTTCACAGCGGAAAAATTTTTCTCCTTCAAAACTTTAGCACAAACATTATTCAGGTGACAAATTGAACAAATCTGAAAAAAAATGAAAGTATTCGATAAGTATTTAGTGATGCCTGAACCCAAAATATTCTTTTGTATGTAAGCCATACCAATTTATTTTTATGTGAAGCTGTTTATGAACAGCATTCAATATTGCTAGATGGCTCAATGGTTAATACTGTGACCTGCTATTGACAGGGTTTGGGTTCAATTCCCGGGTGAGAAGTTCTTTTTCGAATAAAAACAATTATTGTCAGAAGGGAGGAGCGAAGTCAGCATGAAAATGTGTAGTACCAGGAGTGGATGTTGTATTGGTAGTTGTGAAACAGTGCTTGTGTGGCCCCAGCACAAAAAAGCATCTAGTCACCTCAAAAAGCTGCTTTTTGCAAAAAGGAAAAGCTATCACAAAACAGTTGTCATTGTGTACTCAATTATAATTTGATAATTTTATAGCTTGATGGCTGAGGTGGTTGCCTGCTGATTCAGGGGTCCAGGTATGATTTCCAGAGGCGGAAAGATTTTTTCACTTTTCATGTCTTTGCAAGTACATCTTTGCTGCGAAATATAGTGTTTAGGATTATTGGGGGTGTTAAAGATGTGTTGTTTCAGTGAGAGATTGATGGCGTAGCTGGTGTCGTGGGTAAATCAAGACAGCCAGTACAGGTGTTCAAGTCCATTTGAAATTGTTCTTTATAATTGATTCTCTAAAATACTCTTGTTTTTGCTCGCAAACACAAATCAATATCTAGTTATTAATTAAAATTTCTCTATGTTGGCATCGATAGTTAGCAATTCACCTACTGTACTGCGTAGCTTACTGAGGGATGCCAACAAACCACTAGATGATTATGAAAACATCTGTGGTCACAAAACGCTGCATGATTGCTTTTCATAAATGCATTAGTCTACTGTCATTGTTGTTCATACAGCAGGCCAGTGCAGCTTAGCTAGTTGTTGTTTGCTACCAAGTAACAGGGAGACAGAAAAGTTCACTCATTTTGCAACAAGGATTGACAGGACATCTACCAAACGCATTTACCAATATCACTAGCAACACTGAAGCTATGAGAAGAGCTATTTATAGGTATGTTTGATATCGGAAATAATTGGGACATTGTTGCACTGTAGTCTCCAAGATTGATAACAGTGTTCTGTGTTCTTACAAAATGTATACAGCTTACATGAAGAGTTCAAGTTTATTGGGAGAAGTTTAAACTTTTTCATAAAATTCATAACATGTCTATTTGCGTAAAAGTTTTCTTTGCTGGTTAGCAACAACAACAGCAGTTTTCGTAATATCATAATCAGTGTAGATCTTGCGCGGTCAACCACTGGGGAGAGCTTATAAATGCAAATCTCTTTGGGGGCCTTATAAATGACATTTTGAGTCTAGAACTCATTCAAGTACATGACTTGGGGAATTATTTGTTTGTTGCTCTATTAAACTTTCACCTTTTGTAATAATTGAATGCGTTGGTAGCCATTACGTAACTACTTGCAAAAAACTGTTTTCTTTCAGCAAATCACTTTTTTTAAAAAGCTCTTATTTTTTCATTATATTTTCCAGCGAAAACAAGTATCTGTCATCAGTACCACATTTTGTGGTCTATTCATACCACCAATTATGTGATGTGGCTTATTAATTGATATTTTACAGAGCATATACATTTCATGGTGCTGAATGGCACAAAGGTCTGAACAAGCCAACATTTTTGGCATGTGTTGATGCTTGGCAAGGCTGTTTAAGTCAATACACAGCTTTTATAACATCTCATATGAACATTTTGTTAGCTCTAGCGCAATCTTGATAACCTTACAATAAACAGTTTGCAGAGTCAAAGGCCTCAAGGACTGGTGATGAATAAAGCTGGCAATCAGTTATTTCACTAAAATCAATCGAAGTGCATTCCCAAGCAGTTACTTTCTTATTGCCTACCATGCTCCAGAAGTCGATGCCCATTCTTGGAGCAAAAACACATTGTTCCATGCAAATTTATGCTTGCTCATATCGGCAGTCAGTAAGTATGGATGTTCATATTCAAATCTTTTTACCCCAGAATGCCGTTTTTTCCACGTTATAATGCATGCATTTGATACCTTCTACCAGCTGAAACTGCTGAGGTTAGCTCACACACAGACTCCTCTGTTAAAATAAACATCTTTTAATTTTGTGCCACTCATCATGCGCGTCTTATTATACTCATAAATTTCAGAGTAAAACAAAATTATTCTTTCCTTACACTTTCAACTGTGGAAACTAGTTGAAACTTTTACAGTAGGAAAACAGTTTTTACTGCAAGTGGTAGCATCAAATGGGACAGGGCCATAT
Organism: Cryptosula pallasiana; assembly: GCA_945261195.1. Taxonomy (NCBI): domain Eukaryota; kingdom Metazoa; phylum Bryozoa; class Gymnolaemata; order Cheilostomatida; family Cryptosulidae; genus Cryptosula; species Cryptosula pallasiana. Next base: position 16,804,697 of record OX183136.1, read on the forward strand.
ATTAAAATATTGTTTTACTGTAATTATTTAAAGGTTTGTTTCCAGTATTTTATATTGAAAACAAATATTATTGTGTAATTGATAACAGCATAAAAAAAGTTGTTCCGATTAGCAAAATCAACTTCTTGCATTGACTTTATTTATAGTTTTTAGTTATATTAAATATTATTCTTTTTATCAAACTTGTAAAATACAACTTGTGAGAAAGCTCTGTGTTTAAATTGATTATAAAGCTTTAAAAGTATGCGCTTCAGAGTCATCCACTAATCAGAAGTTCACGAAGACTGAAACTAAAAGTTTTGGACTTGTAGTAAATGCGTGCCATTTCTGCTTTGTGTGTTGGACAGTTTCCACTTGCTGTTTAATTGTATTTTTGTAGTAATAGGGCAAACTTTTGCTCTGCCTGCAATCTCACCAACAGTCTTTTTGCATCATACAGGTAAAAGTTGGATATGCAGGTACCAAGCTACATGGGAACAAGTTTTCATCAAAAACATTTATCTGAGGAACTGCTGCTGGAGAGAACAGTGAAAAAGATAGTTTATAGCATAAATACATAGAGTTTACAGTGGAGCACTAGTGGTTAAGAGCAGGTTTGTTTGTATCTACGCACAACTTCAATTTAAACATGTAGTCTGTTATTTTAAAAATTGATCTGATCCGTTTTGTCAGCAAACCAATTGTATTTACACAGCATAGAAAAACAATGCAGTGGGCAAAATAATTATTTTTATTAAACTCAAGTTGAAAAGTTGAATTTTGACGATTGAGATATCCGTAATAAATCACTTTTACGCTGCAAACACAATTTTACAGGTATCTTTGTTTTACTATACATAGATCGGCGTAAATTAAGTTTATTTATATATATATATGAATAGTTTGATTTTAAGAAATAAATAGTGCCTGTTGTGGGTAAAAAAGCTTTTCGCACCATCATACTGCAGTTATTATTGTATTACTTAATATTAGGTCACACTCAGACTTTGCTTGATAATTACTATTACCTGCTCTTTCGTTTGCTGTGCACACCTATGATAGCTACGGCTTTGATTGCTTCAGTGGTGCATTACAGAGTGTATAGCCTGACACTGCATCACTGATCATTCATTCTCCTGCGCTATTATTAATTATCCCTTTTGCATCTTTAGCAGGTAAAGAAGCAGGCTTATAAAGTATGAAAACAATAGAGGACGCTATTGGACTTCTGTAAAAATGTTTTGCTAGAGGCATAGATGAAACAGCAAATTTTACAGTCTGAATACTTCATTGAAAACAAGCAGTGAGTTCCTAATAAATATTTGTTTTTTGGGGGTCTTCAACTAACTGTGTTGTGCACTGAATCAGATCTAATTCATCAAATTAATGTCCGATGAAACCAAAATGCTGCGGTGTGCAAGTGTTTGTAATGAAAAAATCTAAAGAAAAAATCAAATGAATACGTTGGAACATGAAAAATGCACTGTTCTTTAAACGCAGGTTTTAAATCTTGATCTAACTATTTCAAGTCTCCGAGTCCATGAACAACTTAGACATTGAGACTATTCGCGACCTGTTCGTCGAACAAAATACCAAAAATAATAGGTGTTTGTAGTTCAATATGTCGCGTAAGCAATGGAACATTAGTTTAGAGCAACATAATATTCAATGAAATGTTATAGTTTACCGAACAAATCATAAAGAAGATAACTCCCAATTTTCAAAATATTCATGAAAGTAATAAAATTTGAACTGCTACAAACTGTAATAGTTTTTCAAGCTGCCCTTTAATTTAGTAAATCTTGAACGCTTGCATTATTTTGATTTATTTTTCAAGGATATAAAACCGGTCTATGGAAATGAAAAAATTCAACTCGCTCATTATTATTTATTTAGTGTTCAGTTTCATTCGCGACCTACGAACAATACAAATAAATACTTGCTGATTATTTTTTTTATTCTGTGAGCTACTTTTTGTTGACCCACGAGTTTCGAACAAAACGATTATTTATTGATTAAATTTATTGCCGGTCTGATTATTTTTATTGCAATGTGTTCGGCGAACGGAGGTAGCGAGCGAATACTCTCATTGACTTCTCCTAGATTTGCACTTCTGTTTAAAAAAGAATTTAATTTGGTTCCAGCATTATTGGTAGTTATTTCATGGTAGAATCAAAATCCATTAAAAAATTAAAAAAACAAAATGACTGAACTGTAGTAAGCTGATTCAAGTCTGTTGCACTAAGATCTTTAAAATTAACCAGCAAAAAATTTGTGATAAAAAATTATGGTTTATATCATATGTAATAACTTTTAACAACTTATTGAAGCGTTGTTAAGTAGCTATTATTTTCGCTTTCAATTCTCATATTAATTATTTTGCCCAAACACTTGTAAAATACCTTTTTTAAAATTCCAAGCTTCAAATTCATTGCTTTTGATCAAAAATGATATCAGTGATTTTTGTCCTTGAAAAAACAGCTACAAAAATTAACATTTTATTACAATCAAAATGATCTTCACACAATGTCAATATCCTATGTCTTTTCTTTACAAAACTTTTTATAACTCCATGTGACTTGTTGTATTCAGAAAAAAATGCGTATTTGTCAGAACTGCTTGCATTTATATTTATTGTCTAACAAGTGAGGGACAACTCTCTAAAAATGGTTTGACACACCGGTACCTGAAAAAAGAATTAAATTAATTACAATGAAAACTAGCAAATTAATAACCACCCTTCACAATAAGAGCATTCAAGATGTGTTCCTCAAACAAAGGGGCTCAACACATCGCGTATGGAACGAAAAATTTGTTTGGTACATTGCAACAATTCACTGAATTCTCATAGATAGCCTAACAAATCATAAAGAAGATAACTCCCAATTTGCAAAGTAGTCAGTAAATAATGGCATTGTTGTCAACCAATATATTTTGCGAAAACGTTATATTTATAAAGTTTAATTTTATTGGCAGAGAATATAAAATCGTTTTGTTAAAATAAACAAACTAGAATCACTTGTGATTTAATTAGCGTTCAGTTTCATTCACGACCTAAAAACAATATAAATAAATGCTCATTGAATATCATTTTATATTCAGTGAGCTACTTTTTGTTGACCCAGGAGTACCGAACAAAATTAATACTTGTTGACAAAATTTATTGCCAATCAGATTATTTCTATTGCATTTTGTTTGGGAAACATAGGTCGCGAGTACTTTCACTATTCTCTTCTCAATGACATTAATTAGTCTGGGACTCAAACAGTAACATGCGATCTCATTATGAAAATTTTTTGTTACATTTTAATATTACTTTTATTTCATTCTTTCAGGGCAATACCACTTGGATAGGATACATATATGTTCCTTCATGTCTTCAGTTACTCAATCATAGCACGACAACACCTTATTAGGTAAACCACATTTGAGGTGATTTTAGATACTCTACGTGTGGGTAGGGATTAATAATGGGATTGAATGATAGCATTTGGAAACCCGTCATTGAGTGTCAAAAATCGTGGTGGCAACGAGTAACTCTGTATCAACGATATAAAGCAACAAGTAGGGTAGGTAGCGTTTTTGGAGACATAGAATTACTTCCCCTTCTTTGTTTGAAAAGCAGATTTGACCTGGACTCAGCATGTGATCTATAGTTCAAGGCACGAAAGAACTTCCACTAAACAAACAATAATTATTGATATGGCCTTAACGACTGTTCATTGCGCATCCAGCGTGTAGGGTACCAGAATGCACCCTTGTAGAAGAGCTGTCATCCCTTTCTCTGTGGGGGGGGGGGGGGGGGGCACAGCTACCTATTTTTTATACTTTTGCTTTGTTTTATTGCTTTACTGAAACCAAAAATTGCATGAAATAAGTTTGGGGAAAAACTCATGTTATAAACAAATTTTGATGGTTTTTGACAAAATTTCGGTATTAGTATTTTGGTAAATTGATGACTTGTTTTAGTTGTATTGTTGTAAACAAGATGTATGCAACAAACTATTCTCAACAGTTTTTATAGTCATGAATGTACCCTGTTCTTATTTTTGGGGTAAATTGAAATTTAGACAATATTTTACATGTGTGTTTACAGGAAATATGCATTAAATTTGAAATTACGCCATGTAACGGCCATGTTAATCTCAAGGTGTATGTAAAAGCATGTTTACCATATTCTTTTGTTTCATTTTTGTAAAAATGGCGTCTATTTGGACACTTGGCGAAAGCCAATGCGCAAACAAGTTATTAGAGGTCTTGCTCGTATGCAGGCGCAACTTTGAAGGAAATTCTGGCTCAGTACAACGTTTTGTGTTGTTAAATAGACATATGTTTATCTTCGCTGTCAAATCAATGATAGTTGTCTCGCTCTGGAGAACTTACGCTGCACAAGACAACCTATTACCAACTAATGAAACAAACCAACTTGGGGTAGCGCTAAGGAATCATAGCCAATATATTTGCCCCTTTCTCTTATCAGTTACACACAGCATGTTGCATTTTTTCTCGTGCGAAAATAAGAGGAGCAAAGGAGTCGTGCTACCTGGGAGAAAGTAACTCTTTGCAATTTTTTGCCTAAACGTTTCTATCAGCCCATTACTAATAGATATTAATTAAGCATGGATAATTCATTAGCTATTAAATATCTCATACTTTTTGGTGATTTAGGACTGATTATGCGAGTCCATCTCTTCTGTTATACAATTTAAATCTTCTTTTCAGTCAAGCATTTCTTACAATCTGGCTATTACCATTAGTGTACCATCTACTAACTAATAGTGATTGAAGTTTCTAACACAACTTACTTTTTGTTTCAGGCAAATGGCACTTGGACAAGCACCTAATAACTCACACACTCATCATCGGCGTACACTGCTGCACTGTGCACATTAATGGGGAACGCAGTAGATTTCAGAGTTGTCCCTCCTTGTTAGAAGTAGGACAACTCCGAAATGTAGATACATTGAGAGTGGTTTTCCACATTAGTTTTGAAGCTGTGGTGTTTTATTGAAGCATGGTCATAGTTCTGCAGTACATTGTGCTAAAGTTTAATTTTGATTATACTTAAGGATCAGGTTTCAGTTAGTTTGAATGATTTCGCATTTCCCACTCTAAATTTGCGAACAATTTGTGTCTTTGTTGTTAAAGTTGAGTGTGATCTAGCTTTTGTATTTTTAATTGTCTTAATTGAGCTCTTTTGAGAAGCAACACAATGATCAATATGTTCAGCACACATTATTCTTTATTTTTAGACGTACATAAAACATTTTTATACTGTTTCTAGTACCAAGTCATACAAATAATAAACTGTGAGCTATTTATCAAATGCCAATATATTGCTTTTGCCTATTCTGTATCTTACGAGTCTTCTTTGAACAATAATGTAACATTCTGCAGTGAACATTCAGGTAACGTTTTAACTGAAATGGATACGGATGTTTATTGAGCGTTTGGCATAACATTCACGAATAATGTCATACGGATGTTACCTGAACGTTTCCCTCAACGTTATTTCATAACATTCAGAAAACGTTGTTGGGAAAACGTTTGTACGAACGTTATATAAACGCTAAAAAGTGTCTACAGAATAATGTTGATACGATGTTTTTTCTGAATGTCTACGGTCGGGAACTGACGTTTAGACAACGTTAAGGAAACATTTTCTTGCTTGTAGGGATACTACGTCACTGATCAAGAAGAAAAGAAAGGGTTTCCACCCTTTTCTAAATATGTAGAATTCATCGCACATGAAGCAAGAGTGTCCAGCAACAATCTACGGGAGACAAGTGAAGTTAAGCCCACTCCCAAACATAACGAAAATAATGCAGCCAAACCAAAAAAGGTGAGAAGTTACCAATCGAACACTAACAAAAGTGAGGACTGCATATTTTGCCACAGAGGCCCTCACGCTGTTACAGATTGTCGCTCTCTAGCAAACAAAACCGAAGAAGAAAAGAAGCGCTTCATTATGGAGCAAAGGTTGTGCTATTCATGCATGAAAGTCGAGCACAGCAGTAAAACTTGCCGTCATAAGGCTAAATGCAGTAAATGCGGAAAACCTCACCCTACAGCCTTGCACCGAGAACAAAAAACGGCTAGACCAGAAGACACCAAAGACAAACAGTTGAAATCACAAAATGAAGCTGAAGGCTCCGCTGAAAGCAAAAAGGTAATCACAAATGCTGCAAAACAAGACAAAGGCAACATCCTTAGCATGATTGTCCCAGTGTATGTGTCATCAGGTCCATCTGAACAGCTGGCTTATGCCCTTCTAGACCCGCAGTCAGATGTCAGTTTCATCTTGCAAAGCTTAGCAACAAAGTTACGGCCTCCCTTTAAAACAGAACGAGTAACCATCACAACTCTAAATGGGCAAAAGACAAAGTACCTCAACCGTTACCAACTTAGAATAAGGGGCTTCGGACTAGCAGCTACAAAAGAGTTCGGAATAGAAGCATATGAACAAGACAACATACCATGCACACCAAGTCAAATTCCAAACAGAAACCATGTAACCAACCTTCCACACCTGAATAGCCTGCTTAGAAAGCTACCACCAAAAATGGAGGTCCCAGTTGGGCTTCTCATAGGAGTGGACTGCTCTCAAGCACTGGCACCACTAGAAACAATCCTCGGACAAGAAGGAGAGCCATTCGCAGTGAAAACTAAGCTCGGATGGACTCTATGCGGAGAGATCAGGAAGACTGCAGATCAAGTGACAGTACACAACACTCAAGCAAAAGATGAGGAAATACTAGAAAATCACCATCATCAACAAATAAAAATGTCACAGCATGACTTACAGCTCTTGGACATTTTACAAGCTGGAATAACAAAACTAGAAAATGGCTCTTGTAGCCTCCCTCTCCCGTTTAAGGACAACTCATACCTACCCAATAACAGAGTACAAGCTGAAAAACGGCTGGAACAGCTGATGACTAAATTCAAACGCGACAAAGCGTACATGGAAGAGTATTGCCAGTTCATGAAGGAAATGATGGATAGGGGTCATGCTGAGCCCGCACCATCAGAGAGCACAAATGGAAAAACTTGGTACATACCACACTTCGGAGTATATCACAATAAAAAGAAGAAACTACGCATCGTATTTGATGCCAGTGCTAAATACCAGAATCAATCACTAAACGACCATCTCCTTCCTGGACCTGACCAAATAAACAGTCTGTTAGGAATTTTACTGAGATTTAGAGAGAAGCAAATCGGAATATCATGCGACATTGAGAAAATGGTCTACAACTTCCACGTAAACATAGAACACAGAGACTACCTACGCTTTCTATGGCCAGATCAAGAAACAGGAATCATAAACGAGTACAGGATGACAAGACATCTCTTTGGAGCTACATCATCTCCAGGTGTTACTACCTTTGCACTACGCAAGATAGCCAAAGAATATGACTACGACAATCCGCAAGCTAGCCACTTTATTATAAAAGACTTCTATTTGGATGACGGAATAATTAGCGTTGACTCGCTAACAGAGGCTACAACTCTAGTAAAGGATACTACGCAAATCTGTGCCAAAGCCAAGCTGCGTCTCCACAAACTTGTCAGCAATAGTTCTCAGCTGCTAGCTAGTATTCCAGCATCCGAAAGGGTAGAAGGAACAAAGAACCTCGACCTGTTTCAAGACAAAACTCCCTACCGAAAGAGCACTAGGCTTAGAATGGTCTGTAAACACCGATTCCATAATGTTTCATAACAACTTGAAAGCAATGCCACCTACCAGACGAGGCATACTGTCTGTAGTGTCGCAACTTTACAACCCGCTCGGACTACTCTCTCCTTTTACATTAAGGGGAAAGTGTCTCTCACAGAAAGCACGTCAAGAGAACAGAGATTGGGATGCTGAGGTGTCTCCAACGCTACAGACGGAATGGGAAAATTGGAGAAAAGAACTAGAAAACCTCGAGACAATTAAGATCAGCCGATGTATCGTACCAAAGGATGCTGGGGACATCACACGAACTGAGCTGCATCACTTTGGTGACGCTAGCCTTAAAGGATATGGGGCATGCTCGTATATTAGATTGATGAACCACAGCGGTAAAGCTCACACAGTTCTTCTGATTGCCAAATCTAGAGTAGTGCCGTCAAATCCAGTCACCGTACCCCGCCTAGAGTTACAGGCAGCCGTAGAAGCCGTGAAATTGAGTACCATCCTTAAAGTAGAACAAAGCCTCAAGGTTGACCAAGAATACTTCTGGACCGACTCCTCAATAACACTTGGCTATATCAACAACAGCGAAACTAGGTTCCGCATGTTTGTAGCCAACAGAATACAGGAAATAAGGAAAAACTCCGATCCCAGCCAGTGGCACCATGTACCAGGAAAGGACAACCCAGCAGACACTCTCTCAAGAGGTGCAAGTCTACATGATCTACAGCAATCAAACTGGTGGAGCGGACCAGAGTTCCTCCACAACCCAGACATAGAGAAATACTTGAATAGCAAGGTGAACTATCTACAAACCGCCGAGGATGACCCCGAGGTAAAACAACCAAAGAAGGTTCTCAGCATAAACACCACTGCACCAAAAAGCTTAACCACTGTATTTGATAACTACAGCTCCTGGACTAAACTAGTCAGAGCAATAACTAATGCCAAGAAAATTCTGAATTGTAAGAGTTGGAGAAAGCAACAACTAACAATAAATGACTTACAGGAAGCTGAACGAACAATTATAAAGCTGACACAGACCGAATTCTTTAAAGAAGAAATAGAGGAACTGCAGGCTGAAAACGCAGTAAGACGACAGAGCCCCATCGTCAAACTCAGTCCTCTCATTGACAAAGACAGACAAGTTCGGATCGATGGGAGAACCCAGAAGTTTCCCCCCCCATTCTCCCATGCTGAGAAACACCCTATCATTCTACCCAAACAATCCCATGTTTCAAAACTAATAATCCGCCACTATCACAACAAAGTACATCATCAAGGCGGAACCTTCACACAAGCCGTGATAAGAGAGGCAGGATACTGGATTATAGCAGCCCAAGGACTCATCAAAAGTACACTGAACTGATGTGTACAATGCAAGAGAATGAGAGGAAATGCTGAACAACAACAAATGGGTCAGCTACCGACAAAAAGAATAAATACCACCCCGCCTTTCACACACGTGGGTATGGACTGTTTTGGCCCTTTTTTAGTAAAGGAACGAAGAAGTGAAGTGAAACGTTGGGGAATTATCTTCACTTGTATGTACTCCCGGGCAGTCCATATAGAAGTCCTAGACGATATGTCCACGGATTGTTTCATTAACGCTTTGCGCTGCCTGGTATCAATAAGAGGACCCATAACAACTCTGTTCTGCGACCAAGGAACCAACTTTACAGGAGCGAAGCACAAACTGGAGAAAGAGCTACTGAAAACAAAGAATGACAGGCTAAAAGAACACCTAACAGAGAATAGAATCGAATTCATGCTAAACACCCCTACAGCTAGCCACCAGGGAGGAGTGTGGGAACGCCAAATCCGCACTATACATGCTATACTGAACAATATGACCACAAAATACAAGCGACGAATGGACACGGCGACTTTACGAACCTCATTCTATGAAGTAATGGCTACTATCAACAGCAGACCTATCTCTACAGAGAGCTTAAACGCACCAGACGAGACCGTAGTAACCCCAAATCACTTGCTCACGATGAAGTCGAGGCAGATAACCTCTCCACCAGGTGACTATGACAAGGAAGAAATTTACGGTCACAAGCACTGGAGAAAGTGCCAACAATTCGCCCAAGAATTCTGGTCTCTTTGGAAGGATCAATACCTGGTTACTATAAACAAAAGACAGCGCTGGGAGCAAAGAAAGCCAAATTTACAGGAAGGAGATGTGGTAGTTGTCATGGATAAAGAAATGCCTAGAAACCAATGGCAAACAGCTATAATAGAAAGCACTGATAAAGGAAATGACGGATTAGTTAGAAACGCCCATATTAGACTAGCCAACAGAAACATTGACAACAAAGGAAAGATTATGGCGGGTCCCGTTTGTCTTGAAAGGCTTGTGAATAAACTTGTATTGCTCTTACGCCCATAAGGCATATAATACACCTACGTACAATATTTAGTAGTCAATATATTACTATGTAGTAGCTTACTAACGCTTTACTGTCCTATTAGTCCTTATAATCTTAATCAACGTACTTTTGGTAATTTTTGTAAAATTAGGTGGGAGTGTAGTGAATCTCAGCTAAAAACCTTGTATGCAAAGAAATAAACACAGTAAACACTGACAACCTTCGTGTAATTAATCTACAATATTGCAATAGACATAATTGATTTTGCGGGTCAAGTGGTCATGTTTGTCTGACTAAGGAATGTGAGTTTTTTTTGCTCTGCTTCGCGGGCTCGGCTGCCAGCGGTCTCAGTGCTGTCACCTTGTGATTGGTCAGTGGAGGTGGTGTCACCCTATGTCCACCAATGGGGTCTGGAGGGCTCTTTCAGATTTTGGCTGTTACCGTGCTCTCTGAAAAGGCTGATCAGTAGGTTTTTGAATTAGAAGATGACAAGTTGCCAGTATGCAAACAAACATCTATTTTAATACCCGCTCACACAGATACCAATACAATTCGTAAGAGAATCCAAAGGTCAATGTACATTTTACTCTAACTGTAATAACTTCAAATGTATCTGTTATTATTATTATTGTTTTTCAGCAACCTATCATTGTCATGTTTGTTTTTATATGTGACCTTTTAAATGTCAACCACATGCTTATATATGCTTAAACATGCTAAAATGTATTTTACATTTCACGTTGTTACTGATAAATAAACAAACATCAGCATCAGTGCAACTTACGGTCTTTGTAAACCGAATTGTATGCTCAAATAACATAGCATGACGCAAAATGCTACACTATCTGTATTAGCAGGTACTATCTGTAATTGCTTGTACTATCTGTGGTAGCATGTACTATCTGTAGTAGCTTGTATTGTATGTAGTAGCAAGTACTATCTGTAGTAGCATGTACTGTCTGTACTAGTATGTACTATCTGTAGGATCAAGTACTATCTGTAGTAGCATGTACTATCTGTAATATCATGTACTGTCTGTAGTACCATGTACTATTTGTAGTATCATGTATTATTTGTAGTATCGTGTACTATCTGTAGTATCATATACTATCTGTCTTAGCTTGTACTCTCTGTAATAGCATGTACTGTCTGTAGTAGCGTGTACTGTCTGTAGTAGCATGTACTATTTGTAGTATCATTTACTATCTGTAGCATCATGTACTATCTGTAGTAGCATATACTGCATGTAGTATCATGTACTATCTGTAGTAGCATGTACTATCTGTGGTAGCATGCACTATCTGTAGTATCAAGTACTATCTGTAGTAGCATGTATTATCTGTAGTATCATGTACTATCTGTAGTATCATTCACTCTCTGTAGTTGCATGTATTATCTGTAGTATCAAGTACTATCTGTAGTAGTATGTATTATCTGTAGTATCATGTACTATCTGTAGTATCATTCACTCTCTGTAGTTGCATGTATTATCTGTAGTATCATGTACTATCTGTAGTATCATTCACTCTCTGTAGTTGCATGTATTATCTGTAGTATCATGTACTATCTGTAGTACCATGTATTATCTGTAGTAGCTTGTACTGTCTGTACTACCATGTACTATCAGTAGTATCATGTACTGTCTGTAGTATCATGTACTACCTGTAGTAGCATGTACCACCTGTAGTAGCATGTACTATCTGTAGTATCATGTACTATCTGTAGTAGCATGTACTATCTGTAGTATCATTTACTGTCTGTAGTATCATGTACTATCTGTAGTAGCACGTACTATCTGTAGTAGCATGTACTGTCTGTAGTATCATGTACTATCTGTGATAGCATGTACTATCTGTAGTATCATGTACTATCTGTAGTATCATGTACTATCTGTATTATCATGTACTTTCTGTAGTAGCATGTACTATCTGTGGTAGCATGTACTATCTGTAGTATCATGTACTCTATGTAGTAGCTTGTACTTTCTGTAGTAGCATGTACTGTCTGTCATAGCATGTACTGTCTGTAGTATCATGTACTCTCTGTAGTGGCATGTACTATCTGTAGGAGCACGTACTATCTGTAGTATCATGTACTATGTGTAGTGGCATGTACTATCTGTAGTATCATGTACTATCTGTAGTAGCATGTACTATCGGTAGTAGCATGTACTATATGTAGTAGTATGTACTATCTGTAGTAGCATGTATTATCTGTAGTAGCTTGTACTATCTGTAGGTATCATGTACTATCTGTAAAAGCTTGTACTGTCTGTAATAGCAAGTACTGTCTGTAGTAGCTTGTACTGTCTGTAATAGCACATACTGTCTGTAGTAGCATGTACTGTCTGTAGTAGCACATACTATCTGTAGTATCATGTACTATCTGTAGTATCATGTACTATCTGTAGTATCATGTTCGATCTGTAGTGTCATGTACTATCTGTAGTAGGATGTATTATCTGTAGCATTATGGACTATCTGTAGTATCATGTACTATCTGTAGTATCATGTACTATCTGTAAAAGCTTGTACTGTCTGTAATAGCATGTACTGTCTGTAGTCGCATGTACTGTCTGTATTAGCATTCACTATCTGTAGTAGCATGTACTATCAGTAGTAACATGTACTGTCTGTGGTATCATGTACTACCTGTAATAACATGTACCACCTGTAGTAGCATGTACTATCTGTAGTACCATGTACTAGCCGTAGACTCATGTACTATCTGTAGTAGCATGTACTATCTGTAGTATCATGTACTGTCTGTAGTATCGTCTACTACCTGTAGTATCATGTACTCTATGTAGTAGCTTGTACTGTCAGTACTAGCATGTACTGTCTGTAGTAGCATGTGTTGTCTGTAGTGGCATGTACTATCGGTAGTATCATGTACTATCTGTAGTATCATGTACTGTCTGTAGTCCCATGTACTATCTGTAGTAGCATGTACTTTCTGTAGTAGCATGTACTATCTGTAGTAGCATGTACTATCTGTAGTATCTTGTACTATCTGTAGTAGCATGTACTGTCTGTAGTAGCGTGTACTGTCTGTAGTACCATGTACTATTTGTAGTATCATGTACTATCTGTAGTAGCATGTATTATCTGTAGTATCATGTACTATCTGTAGTATCATGTACTGTCTGTAGTATCATGTACCATCTGTGAAAGCTTGTACTGTCTGTATTAGCATGTACTGTCTGTAGTCGCATATACTAACTGTAGTATCATGTACTGTCTGTAGTATCATATACTGTCTGTAGTATCATGTACTGTCTGTAGTATCATATACTATCTGCAGTAGCTTGTACTGTCTGTACTAACATGTACTGTCTGTAGTAGCTTGTACTGTCTATAGTAGCATGTACTATCTGTATAAGCATGTACTATCTGTAGCATCATGTAGTGTCTGTAGTATCATGTACTGTCTGTAGTACCATGTACTATCTGTAGTATCATGTACCATCTGTAGTAGCAAGTACTGTCTGTATTATCATGCCCTATCTGTAGTAGCATGGACTATCTGTGGTAGCATATACTAACTGTAGTATCATTTACTGTCTGTCGTATCATGTACTTTCTGTACGAGCATATACTATCTGTAGTGTCATGTACTATCTGTAGTAGCATGTACTCTCTGTAGTATCATGTACTATCTGTGGTAGCATGTACTATCTGTAGTATCATGTACTATCTGTAGTATCATGTACTATCTGTAGTCTCATGTGCTAACTGTAGTATTATGTACTCTCTGTAGTAGCATGTACTGTCTGTACTAGTATGTACTATCTGTAGTATCAAGTACTATCTGTAGTAGCATGTACTATCTGTAATATCATGTACTGTCTGTAGTACCATGTACTTTTTGTAGTATCATGTACTTTTTGTAGTATCGTGTACTATCTGCAGTATCATGTACTATCTGTCTTAGCTTGTACTCTCTGTAACAGCATGTACTGTCTGTAGTAGCGTGTACTGTCTGTAGTACCATGTACTATCTGTAGTATCATTTACTATCTGTAGCATGATGTACTATCTGTAGTAGCTTGTACTGTCTGTAGTATCATGTACTATCTGTAGGATAAAGTAATATCTGTAGTAGCATGTATTATCTGTAGTATCATGTACTATCTGTTGTATCATGTACTTTCTGTAGTAGCACGTACTGTCTGTAGTATCATGTACTATCTGCAGTATCATTCACTCTCTGTAGTTGCCTGTATTATCTGTAGAATCATGTACTATCTGTTGTATCATGTACTATCTGTAGTATCGTGTACTGTCTGTACTAGCGTGTACTATCTGTAGTATCATGTACTGTCTGTAGTAGCATGTACTATCTGTAGCATCATGTACTGTCTGTAGTATCATGTACTGTCTGTAGTATCATAAACCATTTGTTGTAGCATGAACTATCTGTAGTAGCATGTACTATCTGTAGTATCATGTACTATCTGTATTGTCTTGTACTATCTGTAGTAGCATGTACTATCTGTAGTATCATTTACTGTCTGTAGTATCATGTACTATCTGTTGTATCGTGTACTATCTGTAGTATCGTGTACTATCTGTACTCTCGTGTACTTTCTGTAGTATCATGTACTATCTGTAGTAGTATGTACTATCTGTAATAGCATGTACTATCTGTAGTAGCATGCACTATCTGTAGTATCTTGTACTATCTGTAGTACCATGTACTTTCTGTAGTAGCATGTACTATCTGTAGTAGCATGGACTATCTGTGGTAGCATATACTAACTGTAGTATCATTTACTGTCTGTCGTATCATGTACTTTCTGTACGAGCATATACTATCTGTAGTGTCATGTACTATCTGTAGTAGCATGTACTCTCTGTAGTATCATGTACTATCTGTGGTAGCATGTACTATCTGTAGTATCATGTACTATCTGTAGTATCATGTACTATCTGTAGTCTCATGTGCTAACTGTAGTATTATGTACTCTCTGTAGTAGCATGTACTGTCTGTACTAGTATGTACTATCTGTAGTATCAAGTACTATCTGTAGTAGCATGTACTATCTGTAATATCATGTACTGTCTGTAGTACCATGTACTTTTTGTAGTATCATGTACTTTTTGTAGTATCGTGTACTATCTGCAGTATCATGTACTATCTGTCTTAGCTTGTACTCTCTGTAACAGCATGTACTGTCTGTAGTAGCGTGTACTGTCTGTAGTACCATGTACTATCTGTAGTATCATTTACTATCTGTAGCATGATGTACTATCTGTAGTAGCTTGTACTGTCTGTAGTATCATGTACTATCTGTAGGATAAAGTAATATCTGTAGTAGCATGTATTATCTGTAGTATCATGTACTATCTGTTGTATCATGTACTTTCTGTAGTAGCACGTACTGTCTGTAGTATCATGTACTATCTGCAGTATCATTCACTCTCTGTAGTTGCCTGTATTATCTGTAGAATCATGTACTATCTGTTGTATCATGTACTATCTGTAGTATCGTGTACTGTCTGTACTAGCGTGTACTATCTGTAGTATCATGTACTGTCTGTAGTAGCATGTACTATCTGTAGCATCATGTACTGTCTGTAGTATCATGTACTGTCTGTAGTATCATAAACCATTTGTTGTAGCATGAACTATCTGTAGTAGCATGTACTATCTGTAGTATCATGTACTATCTGTATTGTCTTGTACTATCTGTAGTAGCATGTACTATCTGTAGTATCATTTACTGTCTGTAGTATCATGTACTATCTGTTGTATCGTGTACTATCTGTAGTATCGTGTACTATCTGTACTCTCGTGTACTTTCTGTAGTATCATGTACTATCTGTAGTAGTATGTACTATCTGTAATAGCATGTACTATCTGTAGTAGCATGCACTATCTGTAGTATCTTGTACTATCTGTAGTACCATGTACTTTCTGTAGTAGCATGTACTATCTGTAGTAGCATGGACTATCTGTAGGGTCATGTACTATCTGTAGTAGCATGTGTTATCTGTAGTATTATGTACTATCTGTAGTATCATGTACTATCTGTAGTATCATGTTCTATCTGTAGTGTCATGTACTATCTGTAGTAGGATGTATTATCTGTAGTATTATGTACTATCTGTAGTATCATGTACTATCTGTAGTATCATGTACTATCTGTAAAAGCTTGTACTGTCTGTAATAGCATGTACTGTTTGTAGTCGCATGTATTGTCTGTATTAGCATTCACTATCTGTAATAGCATGTACTATCAGTAGTAACATGTACTGTCTGTGGTATCATGTACTACCTGTAATAACATGTACCACCTGTAGTAGCATGTACTATCTGTAGTATCATGTACTATCCGTAGACTCATGTACTATCTGTAGTATCATGTACTGTCTGTAGTATCATCTACTACCTGTAGTATCATGTACTCTATGTAGTAGCTTGTACTGTCAGTACTAGCATGTACTGTTTGTAGTAGCATGTACTGTCTGCAGTGGCATGTACTATCGGTAGTATCATGTACTATCTGTGGTAGCATGTACTGTCTGTACTAGTATGTACTATCTGTAGTATCAAGTACTATCTGTAGTAGCATGTACTATCTGTAATATCATGTACTGTCTGTAGTACCATGTACTTTTCGTAGTATCATGTACTTTTTGTAGTATCGTGTACTATCTGCAGTATCATGTACTATCTTTCTTAGCTTGTACTCTCTGTAATAGCATGTACTGTCTGTAGTAGCGTGTACTGTCTGTAGTACCATGTACTATCTGTAGTATCATTTACTATCTGTAGCACCATGTACTATCTGTAGTAGCACGTACTGTCTGTAGTACCGTGTACTATCTGTAGTATCGTGTACTATCTGTACTATCGTGTACTTTCTGTAGTATCATGCACTATCTGTAGTATCATGTACTATCTGTATGATGAAGTAATATCTGTAGTAGCATGTATTATCTGTAGTATCATGTACTATCTGCAGCATCATTCACTCTCCGTAGTTGCCTGTATTATCTGTAGTATCATGTACTATCTGTTGTAACATGTACTATCTGTAGTATCGTGTACTGTTTTTACTAGCATGTACTATCTGTAGTATCATGTACTATCTGTAGTAGCATGTACTATCTGTAGCATCATGTACTGTCTGTAGTATCATGTACTGTCTGTAGTATCAGAAACTATCTGTAATAGCATGAACTATCTGTAGTAGCATGTACTATCTGTAGTATCATGTACTATCTGTATTGTCATGTACTATCTGTAGTAGCATGTACTATCTGTAGTATCATTTAGTGTCTGTAGTATCATGTACTATCTGTTGTATCATGTACTATCTGTAGTATTGTGTACTATCTGTACTATCGTGTACTTTCTGTAGTATCATGCACTATCTGTAGTATCATGTACTATCCATAAGATAAAGTAATATCTGTAGTAGCATATATTATCTGTAGTATCATGTACTATCTGCAGTATCATTCACTCTCTGTAGTTGCCTGTATGATCTGTAGTATCATGTACTATCTGTTGTATCATGTACTATCTGTAGTATCGTGTACTGTCTGTACTAGCATGTACTATCTGTAGTATCATGTACTATCTGTAGTATCATGTACTATCTGTATTGTCATGTACTATCTGTAGTAGCATGTACTATCTGTAGTATCATTTACTGTCTGTAGTATCATGTACTATCTGTTGTATCGTGTACTATCTGTAGTATCGTGTACTATCTGTACTATCGTGTACTTTCTGTAGTATCATGCACTATCTGTAGTATCTTGTACTATCTGTAGTACACAGCAACAATCTGTAGTATCTTGTACTATCTGTAGTAGCATGTACTTTCTGTAGTAGCATGTACTATGTGTAGTAGCATGTACTATCTGTAGGGTCATGTACTATCTGTAGTAGCATGTATGATCTGTTGTATTATGTACTATCTGTAGTATCATGTACTATCTGTAGTATCATGTTCAATCAGTAAAAGCTTGTACTGTCTGTAATAGCATGTACTCTCTGTAGTCGCATGTACTGTTTGTATTAGCATTCATTATCTGTAGTAGCATGTACTATCAGTAGTAACATGTACTGTCTGTGGTATCATGTACTACCTGTAATAACATGTCCCACCTGTATTAGCATGTACTATCTGTGGTATCATGTACTATCCGTAGACTCATGTACTATCTGTAGTAACATGTACTATCTGTAGTATCATGTACTTTATGTAGTAACTTGTACTTTCTGTAGTAGCATGTACTGTCTGTCATAGCAGTACTGTCTGTAGTATCATGTACTATCTGTAGTGGCATGTACTATCTGTAGTATCATGTACTGTCTGTAGTCTCATGTACTTTCTGTAGTAGCATGTACTATCTGTAGTAGCATGTACTATCTGTAGTAGCATGTATTATCCGTAGTATCTCATACTATCTGTAGTAGCAGGTACTGTCTGTAGTAGCTTGTACTGTCTGTAGTAGCATGTACTATCGGTAGTATCATGTACTTTTTGTAGTAGCATGTATTATCTGTAGTATCATGTACTATCTGTAGTATCATGTACTATCTGTAGTATCATGTACTATCTGTAAAAGTTTGTACTGTCTGTAATAGCATGTATTCTCTGTAGTGTATGTACTGTCTGTAGTAGCATTTACTATCAGTGGTATCATGTACTGTCTGTAGTATCATGTACTGTCTGTAGTACCATTTACTGTCTGTAGTATCATGTACTGTCTGTAGAATCATGTACTATCTGTAGTAGCATGTACTATCTGTAGTAGCATGCACTATCTGTAGTATCATGTACTGTCTGTAGCCGCATGTACTGTCTGTAGTAGCATGTACTCTCTGTAGTAACATTTACTATCTGTAGTAGCATGCACTATCTGTAGTATCATGTACTATCCGTAGTATCATGTACTATCTGTAGTAGCATGTACTATCTGTAGTACCATGTACTCTCTGTAGTATCATGTACTCTCTGTAGTATCATGTACTATCTGTATTATCATGTACTGTCTGTAGTAGCATGTACTATCTGTGGTAGCATGTACTATCTGTAGTATCATGTACTTTATGTAGTAACTTGTACTTTCTGTAGTAGCATGTACTGTCTGTCATAGCAGTACTGTCTGTAGTATCATGTACTATCTGTAGTGGCATGTACTATCTGTAGTAGCATGTACTGTCTGTATCAGCATGTACTCTCTGTAGTAGCATGTACAGTCTGTAGTATCATGTACTGTCTGCAGTATCATGTACTATCTGTAATATCATGTACTATCTGGAGTATCATGTACTATCTGTAGGAGCATGTACTATCTGTAGTATCTTGCGCTATTTGTAGTAGCTTGTACTGTTTGTAGTAACATGTACTGTCTGTACTAGCTTGTACTATCTGTAGTATCATGTACTATCTGTAGTAGCACGTACTATCTGTAGCATCATGTACTGTCTGTAGTATCATGTACTGTCTGTAGTATCAGAAACTATCTGTAATAGCATGAACTATCTGTAGTAGCATGTACTATCTGTAGTATCATGTACTATCTGTATTGTCATGTACTATCTGTAGTAGCATGTACTATCTGTAGTATCATTTACTGTCTGTAGTATCATGTACTATCTGTTGTATCGTGTACTATCTGTAGTATCGTGTACTATCTGTACTATCGTGTACTTTCTGTAGTATCATGCACTATCTGTAGTGTCATGTACTATCCATAAGATAAAGTAATATCTGTAGTAGCATATATTATCTGTAGTATCATGTACTATTTGCAGTATCATTCACTCTCTGTAGTTGCCTGTATTATCTGTAGTATCATGTACTATCTGTTGTATCATGTACTATCTGTAGTATCGTGTACTGTCTGTACTAGCATGTACTATCTGTAGTATCATGTACTATCTGTAGTATCATGTACTATCTGTATTGTCATGTACTATCTGTAGTAGCATGTACTATCTGTAATATCATTTACTGTCTGTAGTATCATGTACTATCTGTTGTATCGTGTACTATCTGTAGTATCGTGTACTATCTGTACTATCGTGTACTTTCTGTAGTATCATGCACTATCTGTAGTATCTTGTACTATCTGTAGTAGCATGCACTATCTGTAGTATCTTGTACTATCTGTAGTAGCATGTACTTTCTGTAGTAGCATGTACTATGTGTAGTAGCATGTACTATCTGTAGGGTCATGTACTATCTGTAGTAGCATGTATTATCTGTTGTATTATGTACTATCTGTAGTATCATGTACTATCTGTAGTATCATGTTCAATCAGTAAAAGCTTGTACTGTCTGTAATAGCATGTACTCTCTGTAGTCGCATGTACTGTTTGTATTAGCATTCATTATCTGTAGTAGCATGTACTATCAGTAGTAACATGTACTGTCTGTGGTATCATGTACTACCTGTAATAACATGTCCCACCTGTAGTAGCATGTACTATCTGTAGTATCATGTACTATCCGTAGACTCATGTACTATCTGTAGTAACATGTACTATCTGTAGTATCTTGTACTGTCTGTAGTATCGTCTACTACCTGTAGTATCATGTACTCTCTGTAGTAGCTTGTACTGTCTGTACTAGCATGTACTGTTTGTAGTAGCATGTACTGTCTGTAGTGGCATGTACTATCGGTAGTATCATGTACTATCTGTAGTACTGTCTGTAGTCTCATGTACTTTCTGTAGTAGCATGTACTATCTGTAGTAGCATGTACTATCTGTAGTAGCATGTATTATCCGTAGTATCTTGTACTATCTGTAGTAGCAGGTACTGTCTGTAGTAGCGTGTACTGTCTGTAGTAGCATGTACTATCTGTAGTATCATGTACTTTTTGTAGTAGCATGTATTTTCTGTAGTATCATGTACTATCTGTAGTATCATGTACTATCTGTAGTATCATGTACTATCTGTAAAAGTTTGTACTGTCTGTAATAGCATGTACTCTCTGTAGTGTATGTACTGTCTGTAGTAGCATTTACTATCAGTGGTATCATGTACTGTCTGTAGTATCATGTACTACCTGTAGTAGCATATACCACCTGTATTATCGTGTACTATCTGCCGTATCATGTACTTGCTGTAGTATCATGTACTGTCTGTAGTACCATTTACTGTCTGTAGTATCATGTACTGTCTGTAGAATCATGTACTATCTGTAGTAGCATGTACTATCTGTAGTAGCATGCACTATCTGTAGTATCATGTACTGTCTGTAGCCGCATGTACTGTCTGTAGTAGCATGTACTCTCTGTAGTAACATTTACTATCTGTAGTAGCATGCACTATCTGTAGTATCATGTACTATCCGTAGTATCATGTACTATCTGTAGTAGCATGTACTATCTGTAGTACCATGTACTCTCTGTAGTTACATGTACTCTCTGTAGTATCATGTACTATCTGTATTATCATGTACTGTCTGTAGTAACATGTACTATCTGTGGTAGCATGTACTATCTGTAGTATCATGTACTTTATGTAGTAACTTGTACTTTCTGTAGTAGCATGTACTGTCTGTCATAGCAGTACTGTCTGTAGTATCATGTACTATCTGTAGTGGCATGTACTATCTGTAGTAGCATGTACTGTCTGTATCAGCATGTACTCTCTGTAGTAGCATGTACAGTCTGTAGTATCATGTACTGTCTGCAGTATCATGTACTATCTGTAATATCATGTACTATCTGGAGTATCATGTACTATCTGTAGGAGCATGTACTATCTGTAGTATCTTGCGCTGTTTGTAGTAGCTTGTACTGTTTGTAGTAACATGTACTGTCTGTACTAGCATGTACTATCTGTAGTATCATGTACTATCTGTAGTAGCATGTACTATATGTAGTAGCATTTACTGCTTGTATTAATATGTACTACATGTAGTATCATGTACTATTTGTAGTATCATGTACTATCTGTAGTGTCATGCGCTAACTGTAGTATTATGTACTCTCTGTAGTAGCATGTACTATATGTAGTAGCATGTACTATATGTAGTAGTATGTACTATCTGTAGTAGCATGTACTATATGTAGTAGCATTTACTGCTTGTATTAATATGTACTACATGTAGTATCATGTACTATTTGTAGTATCATGTACTATCTGTAGTGTCATGCGCTAACTGTAGTATTATGTACTCTCTGTAGTAGCATGTACTATTTGTAGTATCGTGTACTATCTGCAGTATCATATACTATCTGTCTTAGCTTGTACTCTCTGTAATAGCATGTACTGTCTGTAGTAGCGTGTACTGTCTGTAGTAGCATGTACTATCTGTAGTATCATTTACTGTCTGTAGTATCGTGTACTCTTTGTAGTATCGTGTACTTTCTGTAGTGGCGTGTACTGTCTGTAATAGCATGTACTGTCTGTAGTATCATCTACTACCTGTAGTATCATGTACTGTCTGTAGTAGCTTGTACTGCCTGTACTAGCATGTACTGTCTTTACTAGCATGTACTATCTGTAGTGGCATGTACTATATGTAGTTTTATGTACTATCTGTAGTATCATGTACTAACTGTAGTATCATGTACTGTCTGTAGTCTCATGTACTATCTGTAGTAGCTTGTACTGTATGTAATAACATGTACTGTCTGTAGTAGCATGTCCTGTCTTTGGTAGCATGTACTCTCTGTAGTAGCATGTACTATCTGTAGTATCATGTACTGTCTGTAGTAGCAAGTACTGTCTGCAGTATCATGTACTATCTGTGGTAGCATGTACTATCTGTAGTATCATGTACTATCTGTAGTATCATGTACTATCTGTATTATCATGTACCGTTTGTAGTAGCATGTACTATCTGTGGTGGCATGTACTCTCTGTAGTATCATGTACTCTATGTAGTCGCTTGTACTTTCTGTAGTAGCATGTACATTCTGTCATAGCATGTACTGTCTGTAGTATCATGTACTATCTGTAGTGGCATGTACTATCTGTAGGATCATGTACTATCTGTAGTATCATGTTCTATCTCTGGTATTATATACTATCTGTAGTAGCTTGTACTGTCTGTAATAGCTTGTACTGTCTGTAGTAGCATGTACTGTCTGTAGTAACATTTACTATCTGTAGTAGCATGCACTATCTGTAGTATCATGTACCATCTGTAGTATCATGTACTATCTGTAGTAGCATGTACTATCGGTAGTAGCATGTACTATTTGTAGTAGCATGTATTATTTGTAGTATTTTGTACTATCTGTAGTAGCATGTACTGTCTGTAGTAGCATGTAATATCTGTAGTAGCTTGTACTATCTGTAGCAGCTTGTACTGTCTGTAATAGCATCTACTGTCTGTAGTAGTGTGTACTGTCTGTAGTAGCATATAATTTCTGTAGCATCATGTACATACTGTAGTGTCATGTACTATCTGTAGTAGCATGTACTATCTGTAGTATCATGTACTATCTGTATTATCATGTACTATCTGTAGTATCATGTACCATCTGTAGTAGCATATACCCTCTGTAGTAGCATATACTATTTGTAGTATCATGTACTATCTGTAGTATCATGTACTGTCTGTAGCAGCATGTACTGCCTGTAGTATCTTGTACTATCTGTAATATCATGTACTCTCTGGAGTATCATGTACTATCTGTAGTAGTATGTACTATCTGTAGTATCATGTACTGTCTGTATTATCTTGTACTATCTTTAGTATCATGTACCATCTGTAGTAGCATATACCATCTGTAGTAGCATATACTATCTGTAGTATCATGTACTATCTGTAGTATCATGTACCATCTGTAGTAGCATATACTATCTGTAGTATCATACACTATTTGTAGTAGCTTGTACTGTTTGTAGTAACATGTACTGTCTGTAGTAGCATGTCTTATCTGTAGTATCATATACTATCTGTAGTAGCATGTACTGTCTGTAGTATCATGTACTATTTGTAGTAGTATGTACTATCTGTAGTATCATGTACTATCTGTAGTATCATGTATTATCTGTGGTATCATGTACCATCTGTAGTAGCATATACTATCTGTAGTAGCATGTACTGTCTGTACTATCATGTACTATCTGTAGTCTCATCTACTAGCTGTAGTATCATGTACCATCTGTAGTAGCATATACCATCTGTAGTAGCATATACTATCTGTAGTATCATGTACTATCTGTAGTATCATGTACTTTCTGTAGCAGCATGTGCCATTTGTAGTATCATGTACTGTCTGTAGTATCATGTACTACCACACATATATTTCTTCCGCGGGTTTCTCACCCTAAGGAAATGTGGTATAGGTCTGAGTTCACTGCTGGTGTGTTTGTCACGCAGATGTAGTTGATTTGAAACATTTGTGGTTCATGCTACATGTCTCTCGGTCTGCAGTATGATCTGCGAGCTACAAACTTCAACAATTTTTGAACTAAAATTCTTTTGTAACTTAAATGGTTCTATTGGACCCTGATGGAGATCTTTTTTATACTGATGTATAGCTTGGGGTCTTGTCTCTCATAATATGTCTTCTTTTTTGCTTTCAGTACGTCATTTGCAATGATATTGGCCATTGACTGCATGCATGTACATGACGACTTTGACAGGCTTAACAGTGCAACTGGGTCACAACTTTTCAATCTGATACTCGTTTGCAAAATATACTATTGCACTTGCTATAAGTAGTTTAGCTGCTTACCAATTGTGTCTCTCGGCAAAAATCCTCTGGTCTTTCCCTCGGTGGCCATTATTTTGCCGTTTCTTGTGTCAGTAAGCAGCTATCTTGTGTTGAATTGAAACAAACTTTAAAAAAAGTGTTTGTTTCAGTTTGGTGATTTCTTGTTGCCACCAACTTTCATGAATGCAATCATCTTTTATACCGGGGAATAGGGTGAAGTCTTGTCTCTCATAATATGTAAGTTTTTTTGCTCTCAGTCTGTTATTTGCAATAATATTGGCCATTGACTGCATGCTTGTACATGACGACTTTGGCAGGCACACCAGTGCAACTGGGTCACAAGTTTTCAATCCGATCTGCGTTTACAAAATATTCCATTGCACTTGCTCTAAGCAGTTTAGCTGCTTACCAATTGTCTCTCTGGGTGGAAAAATTCCAGTCTTTCCGTTGGTGGCCACTGTTTTGCCGTAACTTGTCTCAGCAAGCAGCTAGATTGTACTGAATTGAAAGGTTTGCTAAGAAAAACTGTGTTTTTAGTTTGGGTGCTCCTGGCTGCTGCCGATTGTCATTGATTTATTCAATTTTTATACTGGTGAAGAGCCTAAAATCTTGCCTTTCATAATAAATTACTTTTTTGCTGTCTGTAAATTTTAAACGATGTTACAGCCTAATTGACCGCGTGCATGTCTGTGGTTGCAACAGCTAACATCTTTGTGCACTCAACCGCTTGTTTTTTCATAGAGATGTGGTCACAAAAGTTACCTCACAGGCTGTTCTAATAAATTTAGCCACAAAAAAACAAGTAGCTACCTTAAAAAATTCAGCTGATTCTGATGATGACAATCTTATGAACCTGACTGGCCAGCAGCACCCAAAATCCAAGTTCAAAAAGAAGATAACCCATAACACACAGCGGTATGCCAGTTTTGAGATATTTTGTGACAATAAAAAATAATAGAATAAATAATTTTTTGTACTATCAGGTAGAAGAGAAGATTTTCTACCGTGTGATGAAAACATATTGGCTGTAGCTCTGTTTATGTTCATGCAATTATTTTTTTAATGAAAAAGTTTCTTTCTTGAAAATGTAATTCATTCTCAAGAAATGAAGGTTTCAAACTTGAGAGCGTGTCAACAAAATTTACCGCTTGGTTTTTGAAATAAAATGCATGGCTAGGGTCAAAAATCTCTTGCCGTTCCAACCATGCAAAGAGAGAGGGTCTTTTGAGCACTATTTTGAGTGTAGGAGAGCAGATAGTGCATGTCGGTCACAGTTTCTTAGTGAAAAATGACCGAAACACGCAGTGCATGTATACTGATTATTCATGGTATTTTCATAAAGTGGGCTAATAATGTTTTACGTGAATTTGTAGCGGAGATGTTTGTCAATCAGATGCAATAAAATTCAACTCTCTAACCCTAACGAGTGAATTTTAAAATAACTTCAAAAACTTGGAAAATTCGCTAAAAGCGCCTGAATCCTAGCATGGAGCACAAAGCGAATGAAAATCAAAGAGTTAATAAAAGCTTCAAACATCATCCATGTTTTTTATGATTTGCTATATTTTTGCAAATATTTGGTCAAATCTTGTGGAAAGAGGCAAATCAAATCAAATAATGATCAAATTAACCAAATCAAATCACCAGTTGTATCGAATATTTGAAATAAATCAGTTGTCAAATATTTGAGGCACCAAATATTTGAATCACTGTGATTTGGTCTCAGCTCTGTGTATCTTACACCTTAGATGTCTATTGGTTCGCTCCTGTTGTGTATCTCGCACCTTAGATGTCTATTGGTTTGTTTCTGTTGTGTATCTCACACCTTAGATGTCTATTGTTTTACTTCTGTTGTGTATCTTTCACCTTAGATGTCTATTGGTTTGCTTTTATTGTGTATGTTACACCTTAGATGTCTATTGGTTTGCTTCTGTTGTGTATCTCACACCTTAGATGTCTATTGGTTTGCTTCTGTTGTGTATCTTTCGCTTTAGATGTCTATTGGTTTTTTTCTGTTGTGTATCTTTCGCCTTATATATTTATTGGTTTGCTTTTATTGTGTATCTCACACCTTAGATGCTTATTGGTTTGCTGCTGTTGTGTATATTTCACCTTAGATATTTATTGGTGTGCTTCTATTGTGTATCTCACACGTTATATGTCTATTGGTTTACTTCTATTGTGTATCACACACCTTAGATGTCTATTGGCTTTCTTCTATTTTGCACCTCACACATTATATGTCTATTGGTGTACTTCAATTGTTTATTTTGCGCCTCAGATGTCTATTGGTTTGCTTCTATTGTGTGTCGCGCACTTCAGATGTCTATCGGTTTGCTTTTATTGTGTACCCTATACCTTAGATGTCGATT
This sequence comes from Cryptosula pallasiana, assembly GCA_945261195.1. Taxonomy (NCBI): domain Eukaryota; kingdom Metazoa; phylum Bryozoa; class Gymnolaemata; order Cheilostomatida; family Cryptosulidae; genus Cryptosula; species Cryptosula pallasiana. The sequence continues at coordinate 16,831,753 of OX183136.1, forward strand.
GGTTTGCCTCCATTATGTACCCTACACCTTAGATGTCTACTGGTTTGCTACTATTGTGTATCGCACACCTTAGATGTCTATTGGTCTGCTTCTATTGTGTATCTTACACATAAGATGTCTAATGGTTTGCTTCTGTTATGTATCTCACACCTTAGTTGTCTATTGGTTTGTTTGAGTTGTGTTTCTTATACATAACATGTCTATTGGTTTGCTTCTGCTGTGTATCGCACACCTTAGATGCTTATTGGTTTGTTTATATTGTGTATCTCACACCTTAGATGTCTATTGGTTTGGTTCATGGTTAACTTTATTTTCCACCACAAAGTTATACCTCACTACTACTTCACTCTATTGGCTACAGGATAACCAACTGCTTCTGTATTGTTATTTCTTGTATCCCTTTATTGGCGAGTTGACTTTAGACCACTCTATTTCTCTGTTTTAGTGATGGTTTGTACATTGAATGACTCTATTGCTCAGCTGACTTCACTAAACAGTCAACAGCTAATTTAACTCTCAGGCTCAGAGCCATGGACCTAGTATATATGGACTAATAAGTGGGCGGGTTTCTTGTTCTCGCATCACAAACAAAGTAGAACATGGCCGCCAAGTCACGTGATTTACATAGCAGTTGTCACAAGGGATACCGCGCTATTCAAATGAGTATAATATTAATTTAACTATATTAATTGTATTACCACTACTATAATCTTATTGAGGGTAGTTGGTATAGTAAATATAATATTTATTGATTTACATGGGTGTTTCATGTGCACTTTCCCGTTGCAAGAACACTAACAACTGTCGTGATAAATCCTTCCATAGGTAAGTAAGAAAGAAGAAGAAAGAATACAACAACACACACACGTTGTAGCAACAACAGTAGTATTTTTTTTTGTTCGTTGTTTTGGTATTCATTTATAACAACTTCTTAACAATTCCTACTATTATTATTTATTATATTATTTTTGTTTACTTTAGTAATATATATATTATTATTATAGATATTATAATAATCAATAGTCATGTTTTTTATTTAACTTACTGTTGTATTTATTATATTTTATTAATAATTATTATACATAATTATTATATATAATGATAACTGAGATAATTAAGTAATTAAGTTACTTATCTCAGTTCATTTATCATTAGTATTTTAGAGAATCTGAAATACTATTGTTATTGCTGTTTTTATTATTTGTATTTTGGAGAATCTAAAATACTAGTGTTCTGCCTTCTTTCTTTTTTATTCTTATTAGTATTTTAGAGAATCTAAAATACTATTGTTCTTCCTTCTTTTTTTTATTCTTATTATTATTTTACGCAAACCTTGCCGAACTGTTGCCAGGTTTTCTCGAGAACCGTAATAAATAAAGCTACAAAAATTTTTGCGACAGGATTGATAGGCATCGAGACAAAAAACAAGTTAGTTTACAAAGTTATAGAACATTCCAGAACATCACAATTTAGGTGCGAAAACAGGCAAAAAATTGTTTTTCAAAGCATCAAAGTGACCAAAAAGACGCAGACGCGATTGACGAAAAAATACGAAATTTTGAAAGATGGTGCATTTTGTTTACCTTCTGATTCGACATCATGACATGTCGTTAAAAAATTGTTCGGAAGCGGCCATCTTGGATTTTTGTGAAAATCACAGTTTTTAGCATAAAACAGCTTCCCGTTAGAGAACCAACTGGCTGAAGTAGCTGAAGTTTGGAACAAACATGTGCCATAGAGTATCGATGTACCATTTTGAACTTCAAAGCGATCGCACAAAACCGTTTCAAGTTTTTTCATTTTCAACTTTGGAAATCTAAACAGAAACAGCAATTTTCAATGCTTTCCGGAACCAGAATGGAACTAATCAGCGACAAGTAATTTATAAGGCAGCATAGCCCAATGCTTGAACTTTCTAAAATCAGTGACTTCAAGTGTCTCGCAATACCGGCGGCACAGCTATTCCATTTTCAGAAGAGGTCTTCCAAATGGAAAAATGACCATAACTCGGGGACGGTTACTCCGATTTGCATAAATTTTGCATGGTTGCGATCGCATTGTACCCCTCTTTCAGATGAACATCCGTCAATTTTCTAATCTTTGGTGAAAGAGTCAAAGCCCACACGGTTTTCAATGTGTGACAAAAATGTTCGTTGTTTACCGTTTTCACCGCGGAAAAATTTTTCTCCTCCAAAACTTCAGCGCAAACAGTATTCAGGTGACAAATTGAACAAATCTGAAAAAAATTGAAAGTATTCGATAAGTATTTAGCGATGTCCGAAACCAAAATAGTTTTTTGTATGTGGGCCATACTACTATTTTTTTATCTTTAGCTGTTTATGAACCACATTCAACATTGCTAGATGGCTAAATGGTTAACGTTGTGACCTGCTGTTGACAGGGTTCAGGTTCAATTCCCAGGTAGGGAATTCTTTTTCGCATAAAAATAAATATTGTCAGAAGAGAGGTGCCAAGTCAGCATAAATATAATGTAGTAACAGGAGTGCATGTTGTATTGGCAGTTGTGAAATGTGCGTTTGTCTGGCCCTAGCACAAAAAAGCATCTGGGCACTTGAAAAAGCTGTTTTTTTGTAAAGATAAAGCCATCGCAGAAGAATTGTCAGTTTGTACTAAATTAGATGGTGCATCAACAACATATCTCTATAGCTCGATGGCTAAGTTTGACACCTGTTGTTTTAAGAGTCCAGGTACGATTCCCGGTGGTGGAAATTTTTCTCACGTAGAAAGTCTTTGCAGGTACAATTTTACTACTAACTATAATGTTTAAGAATATTGACTGTGTTAATATTGTCCTTTTCCAGTGAGTGGTTGATGGAGTAGTTGGTTGAGTGTGTGTCTCTACTACATAGGTGTTTCGGTTCAGTTCCCATGTAGAGGTTTAGTTTTATTGATTCTCTAAAATACTCTTGCTTTTGCTCGCAAACACAAATCAATATCTAGTTATTATTCTTACTCTTTTACATTGGACATTGCACAACAGTTGCCACTTTTTCTCAAGAACCGTGATAGATAGAGCTACAATTCTTTTTGCAACTCAGTTGATAGGCATCGGCCATTGATGTAAGTTGGTGTTTGAAGTAACAGAACATTCCGGAACATCACAATTTAGGTGCGAAAATAGGTGAATAATCGTTTTTCAAAGCATCAAAGTGGCCGATAAAACAAAGACCATTTCGTTAAAAAAAAAAAACGAAATTTTGAAAGATGGTGCATTCCGCTAACCTTCCGATTTGACACCATGACACGATGTTAAAAAGTCGATCGGAAGCAGCCATCTTGGATTTTCAAGAAAAACCCGTTTTCGGCACAAAACAGCTTCCCGTTGGAGAACTTGGCGCAAAGGTGTAATATAGTGTATCGGTGTACCATTGTGAAATTCAGTGCGACAGTGCAAAACCATCTCGAGTTTTTTCATTTTTAATTTTTAAAATCTCAATGAAGACACTACTTTTCATCGCTTTCCCAAACAAGAACAAAACCTGTTAGAAAAAAAATGAAAATTTGAATTTATAGAACTATGCAGCGTTTTTCAAAAATTCGGCGTTCCAAAGTCATCGCAAAATCGCCAACACAGCTATTCCATTTCGAAAATGGGACCTCAAAATCAAATTATGGCTATAACTCAAGAACCGAAGATCCAATCACTTTACTTTTTTTGCCAAAGAGGTCCCCTCAAAACAGGCTTTTAGAAAAGTGGTCCTTCGTCACCACTTTGCGCTGGCAAAACCTCGATCTCTGCATGAATACTCTAACTGTCGTATGATACATTTGAAAAGCAAGCCCCTTTTTATTGACAAGTTGAACAATACAATTGTCAAGTACGCTTATGGGCATTCTGGTTAGCACTGTGACCTGTGGTGTGTAGGGTCTGGGTACGATCCCCGGTTGTGGAGTACCTTTTTTACTTGATACATATTTGAACATATCTTTTCAATGATGACCCTGATGATTAACATTATTCAGGTGGTTTCAATGTGCTTTCTCATAGAAAGTGTAATGGTGTAGTTGGTTGTGTGTGTGTTTTAACTAGTTAGGTACGATGGTTCAAATCCCCTGCGACTTCTTTTTTTTAGGGTATATATTCTCTAAAATACTCTTGTTTTTGCTCGCTAACACAAATCAATATCTAGTTATTATTTTTTTTCTTCTTTCGTGCAAACCTTAGCGAAGAGTTGCCACTTTTTCTCAAGAACAGTAATAGATAGAGCTACAATTCTTTTTGCGATGCTGTTAATAGGCATCGGGCATTGATGTAAGTTGGTTTTCAAAATCACAGAACATTCCAGAACAGCGCAATTCAAGTGCGAAAACAGGTAAAAGTTTGTTTTTAAAGGCATCAAAGTGGCCGAAAAAACGTAGACCCGATTGACGAAGAAATACCAAATTTTGAAAGATAGTGCATTTCGCTAACTTTCTGATTCGACATCATGACACGTCGTTAAAAAATTGTTTGGAAGCGGCCATCTTGAATTTTTGTGAAAATCACAGTTTTTAACATAAAACAGCTTCCCTTTAGAGAACAAACAGGCCGAAGTAGCTGAAACTTGCAACAAACATGTGCCATAGTGTATCGATGTTCCATTTTGAACTTCAAAGCGACCGCACAAAACCGTTTCAAGTTTTTCCATTTTCAAATTTGAAAATCTCAACAGAAACAATACTTTTCAATGCTTTCCGAGACCAGAATGAAACAACTCAGCAACAAATAACTTATTAGGCAGCATAGCCCAATGCTTGAACTTTCCAAAAGTAGAGACTTCAAGTTTCTCGCAATACCGCCAGCACAGCTATTCCATTTTCAAAAGAGGTCTTCCAAACAGAAAAATGACCGTAACTCGGGGACGGTTACTCCGATTTGCATAAATTTTGCATGGTTGCGATCGCATTGTAAACATCTTTCAGATGAACATCCGTCAATTTTCTAATCTTTGGTGAAAGATTCAAAGCCCACACGGTTTTCAATGTGTCAAAAGAATGTTCGTTATTTACTGTTTTCACCACGGAAAATTTTTCTCCTTCAAAACGTTAGCAGAAATAGGATTCAGGTAACAAGTTGAACAAATCTGAAAGAAATTGAAAATATTCGATAAGTATTTAGCGATGTCCGAACCCAAAATATTTTTTTGTATGTAGGCCTTACCACCTTCTTTGTATGTTAAGCTGTTTTTGAACTGCATTCAACATTGCCATATGGCTAAATGGTTAACATTGTGACCTGCTGTTGCAAGGGTTCAGGTTCGATTCCCAGGTATGGATTTGTTTTTCGCGTAAAAAAACTTATTGTCAGAAGGGAGGAGCCGAGTCAGCATTAGTATACACAGCAACAGGAGTGCAGGTTGTATTAGCAGTTGTGAAACATGTGCTTGTGTGGCCTCAGAACAAAAAAGCGTCTTTGCACTTGAAAAAGCTGCTTTGTACAGAAATTAAGCTATCGCAAAACAGTTGTCACCTTGTACTAAATTAAATTTTGCATAAGCAACAGGTCTCTATAGCTCGATGGCTAAGGTTGTCGCTTGCTGTATAAAGGGTACAAGTACGATTCCCAGTGTTGGAAATTTTTTTCACGTAAAAAGTCTTTGCAAGTATAACTTTACTGCCAAGTATAATGTTTAGGAACAATGACGGTGTTACAATTGTGCTTTTCCAGTGAGATGTTGATGGAGTAGTTGGTGGAGTGTGTGATTTAACGCGTTCAGTACAGGTGTTCAATTCTCAATTATGAATATCATTTTTTAACATTGATTCTCTAAAATACTCTTGTTTTTGCTCGCAAACACAAATCAATATCTAGTTATTATTATTATTACTATTATTATCATTATTATTATTATTATTACCACCACCACCACCACCACCACCACCACCACCACCACCACCACCACCACCACCACCACCACCACCACCACCACCACCACCACCACCACCACCACCACCACCACCACCACCACCACCACCACCACCACCACCACCACCACCACCACCACCACCACCACCACCACCACCACCACCACCACCACCACCACCACCACCACCACCACCACCACCACCACCACCACCACCACCACCACCACCACCACCACCACCACCACCACCACCACCACCACCACCACCACCACCACCACCACCACCACCACCACCACCACCACCACCACCACCACCACCACCACCACCACCACCACCACCACCACCACCACCACCACCACCACCACCACCACCACCACCACCACCACCACCACCACCACCACCACCACCACCACCACCACCACCACCACCACCACCACCACCACCACCACCACCACCACCACCACCACCACCACCACCACCACCACCACCACCACCACCACCACCACCACCACCACCACCACCACCACCACCACCACCACCACCACCACCACCACCACCACCACCACCACCACCACCACCACCACCACCACCACCACCACCACCACCACCACCACCACCACCACCACCACCACCACCACCACCACCACCACCACCACCACCACCACCACCACCACCACCACCACCACCACCACCACCACCACCACCACCACCACCACCACCACCACCACCACCACCACCACCACCACCACCACCACCACCACCACCACCACCACCACCACCACCACCACCACCACCACCACCACCACCACCACCACCACCACCACCACCACCACCACCACCACCACCACCACCACCACCACCACCACCACCACCACCACCACCACCACCACCACCACCACCACCACCACCACCACCACCACCACCACCACCACCACCACCACCACCACCACCACCACCACCACCACCACCACCACCACCACCACCACCACCACCACCACCACCACCACCACCACCACCACCACCACCACCACCACCACCACCACCACCACCACCACCACCACCACCACCACCACCACCACCACCACCACCACCACCACCACCACCACCACCACCACCACCACCACCACCACCACCACCACCACCACCACCACCACCACCACCACCACCACCACCACCACCACCACCACCACCACCACCACCACCACCACCACCACCACCACCACCACCACCACCACCACCACCACCACCACCACCACCACCACCACCACCACCACCACCACCACCACCACCACCACCACCACCACCACCACCACCACCACCACCACCACCACCACCACCACCACCACCACCACCACCACCACCACCACCACCACCACCACCACCACCACCACCACCACCACCACCACCACCACCACCACCACCACCACCACCACCACCACCACCACCACCACCACCACCACCACCACCACCACCACCACCACCACCACCACCACCACCACCACCACCACCACCACCACCACCACCACCACCACCACCACCACCACCACCACCACCACCACCACCACCACCACCACCACCACCACCACCACCACCACCACCACCACCACCACCACCACCACCACCACCACCACCACCACCACCACCACCACCACCACCACCACCACCACCACCACCACCACCACCACCACCACCACCACCACCACCACCACCACCACCACCACCACCACCACCACCACCACCACCACCATCATCATCATCATCATCATCATCATCATCATCATCATCATCATTATTCTTATTATTATTCGGGAAGTAAATTTCACAACCTGACGGTTGGTGTAAAGTGAGCCCGGGCCCTAGCTAAGGGCCAAAGGGTTATCATTATTCCGTTTTACTGTAGAGCCTTTCGTAGAATCTGGGCCGTACCCAACAGGGCAGTCTTTTGAATTGTTTCAAAGGATAGCTGTACTCCAATCTCAGCCATGTAAGATATCAAACGGCTGGATATTGTCCCAAGTGCTCCTATCACTATCGGTATCACCTTAGGTTTCACTTTCCACAGTCGTCCAATTTCAAATGCTAGATCTTTATACTTATCAATCTTCTCCTCTTCTTTCTTTATCACTCTTGTGTCCCCAGGTATTGCTATATCTATAATCTGACATTCGCTGGTCTCTTTATTTTCTAATATGAGGTCCGGTCTTCGCGCTTCTATCACTTTATCTGTCTGAACGTTAAAGTCCCATAGCAGTTTTACTTTCTCGTTTTCCATAACTGGCTCAGCTCTATGATCATACCATTTCTCTGTGTGTGGTAAACCGTGCTTTTTGCATATGCTCCAATGCACAGCTGCAGCTACTTTGTCATGTCGGTGTTTGTATTCTGTTTGTGCGATTTTAGGGCAATCACTGACTAAGTGACTTATCGTCTCATCCCGGGTCTTACACAGTCTGCACTTTGCGTCATCCGAACTCTTTTCTATCCTAGCCTTCCTGTAATTCGTCCTCAGTGCCTGATCTTGAGCGGCGACAATTAAGCTCTCCGTTTCTCTTTTCAAGCTCCCTCGTGTCATCCATTTCCACGTTTCTACTGCCGTGTGTTCTTTCGTTTGTCTGATGTATTGTCCATTCATCGGTTTCTCAACCCATTCATCTATACGTGTTGTTTTCTGCTTGTCTCTGTATCCTGATTTTGTCATGTCTTCCTCGTCTGATCTTATCACTCTTCCTGCATTACGTATCTCTTCCACTTGACTTTCTTCTGTATATTTCTTCAGACTGTGGCTTTCATACTTCACTGTGTCCTCAATGCTCATGAGGCCTCTTCCTCCCTTTCCCCTTTCAACATAGAGTCTGTCTACATCTGATCTCGGGTGCATCCCACGATGCATTGCAATCAATTTCCGTGTCCTCCTGTCAATCTGTTTCAGTTCATCTTTTGTCCACTCTACAACTCCTGCTCCATATCGGTACAAAGAAACAGCCCAAGTGTTTATAGCTTGGAACAAATTTCCTGCATTCAACTTCGACTTCAGAACCCTTTTTACTCTATCTGAGTATTCCTTGAATATCTTGTCTTTCATTTTCTTATGTTTGATATCATCTGCTTCTAATATTCCCAAGTATTTATATTCTTCATTATCTTCCATCTGGTGTATTGCATCTCCTTCAGGCATTTGTATATCAGTTCCTCTAGCTAATTTCCCTCTCTTTAGTATGATGGTGGCACATTTATCTAGTCCAAACTCCATTCCAATGTCATTGCTATAAATTCTTACAGTATTGATTAGTGATGTTATGTCCTTTTCTATTATTATTATTATTATTATTATTATTATTATTATTATTATTATTATTATTATTATTATTATTATTATTATTATTATTATTATTATTATTATTATTATTATTATTATTATTATTATTATTATTATTATTATTATTATTATTATTATTATTATTATTATTATTATTATTATTATTATTATCGTTATCGTTATCGTCATCGTCATCGTCATCGTCATCGTCATCGTCATCGTCATCGTCATCGTCATCGTCATCGTCATCGTCATCGTCATCGTCATCGTCATCGTCATCGTCATCGTCATCGTCATCGTCATCGTCATCGTCATCGTCATCGTCATCGTCATCGTCATCGTCATCGTCATCGTCATCGTCATCGTCATCGTCATCGTCATCGTCATCGTCATCGTCATCGTCATCGTCATCGTCATCGTCATCGTCATCGTCATCGTCATCGTCATCGTCATCGTCATCGTCATCGTCATCGTCATCGTCATCGTCATCGTCATCGTCATCGTCATCGTCATCGTCATCGTCATCGTCATCGTCATCGTCATCGTCATCGTCATCGTCATCGTCATCGTCATCGTCATTGTCATTATCATCAATATTATTGTTATTGTTGTTATCGTCGTCGTCGTCGTCGTCGTTATCGTCGTCGTCGTTATCGTCGTCGTCGTTATCGTCGTTATTGTTATAACAACATTAAATTATTAACAATTATTATAATTTTTATGAATTAATTATTTATCAATTAATATTGGTATTATAGTGCTACTACTACATTGGCCCGTGGGAGTGGGTCCTGGGAGATCTGCATATTATTATTCAACTCAGTTATTGCATTTAGGTGCAGAACTGGTGATTTATTGCGATAATACTCTTGGGGACAAAAGGTAGACGATTTTTGTTAGTTAGATAGGAAAACAACGTGGGCTACGCCGCAAAATAGGCAGTTCTTCACTTACCTCTCAATGTGCTTGTAACAGTGTAGTAAGCCAATAATTATTAATTAACTTTTCCAGCAAAATTCCTTGTAGTAACATTTAGTCTCCTACTGACTGATTTGTTGAGTAAATCAAATACTAATAGAGCGGTTCAGCAAATTGGCTCTGATTTTCAAAGCATATGAACAATTTCACAAGCGTTCAAAAAGCTTGTAAAAATTCAGACTGTTGCAAAAGCTTTGAGACAGTTTGGAAAGCGTTCAATTGTTTTAAAATGCAAAACACAAAACGTTTTGACTGAGCCACCATGTTTATGTATCTGACATACAACAAGACAGCAGTAGGGTAGTAGTAGGATTGTTCTTATGCCATTCCAATCACAAAATTCATATTATTGGTTGTAAATGTACATATGTATAAGTTAATTGGTTTAATAGTCGTCTTATTGTGGGAGAATTGTATGATAAATAGTGCTAACCCCCCCAACCCCCCCTTACACCCCTGGTGCCCTTAGTAATAAGTTATTACCCCGCCAGAGCCCTACCTCCCCCGGGGTTACTCCAAATCCCCTGAGAAAGGGATACCGGCAGCCTCAGGTCGCTATCCCCCTATAAATATCAAACTTTGGCTACCCCGAACCACCCCGAATCAGGGTCAGGACCCCGATCCGGGATCCAACTACATTGATCCTAAGAGCCTGTGCCTCTCTGAAGGGGATACGCTTCACAGAATGGAGACCGGAGCCTTCCTTCTCCCAGGATCCCAGACTAGGATGTGGTCTACCCTTATAAGGAGTGGAAGATTTGTGTTGCAGAAAAGAGCGGGAGCTGAAGTCCAGTCCCCAAGCTACCATGTGCTCGCTCCATGATTGGATCACCTTGTTATTGTTTGCTGTGTTTTATGTTATGATTGGCGCATTCTTGTATTATCTATTGTCATTGGTCATGCCTTATATGGTAATGAAGTTGTACCCTTTTTCTCTATAAACAGAGCTGCTGTGCCTTGGGCAGGCAGTTGTTATAGTGTAAGCACCCTTTTACTTGTATAATAATAAAGTATATGCATTGAGAAAAACACTTTTACTACGTTTGAGTCGAGGACTCTGTGAGTTGTTAGCGTCGTTGGAGATAGAGATAGAAAGGAGTGGAAGGAGAAGAGAGGAGAATCCGTTGTGGCAGTTAATAGAGGACAAAAATCTATTACGTTGGTGGCAGCGGTGGGATATCTGAAGAACAAGGACACAACGGAAGAAAGAAAATAAGGTGAGAAGATAAGAAGATTGCGAGAAAATAAAGTAGAAAGAAGAGTTAGGAACTACACCAAGCCTGTTCACCCTGCTTACCGCCATTTTCCCCTCACCCCGAAGTTACCTTGACCCTGTATACCCTGTATACTGCCATTCCCCTTTACCCCGAAGCTATACAGTGCTGGTATACCCTGTCTATCCTGTATACCTCCATCCCCCCTTACCCCGAAGTTATTCCGACCCAGTATATCCTGTCTACCTTGTATACCTCCATCCCCCCTTTACCCCGAAGCTACCCCGATCCGGGATCCACCCACCCCGATCCGGGATCCACCCACCCCGATCCGGGATCCACCCACCCCGATCCGGGATACCCGGGATACTGAATTTCTGTTACAAGCATTCATTTATACCCCATAGCTCGCCAGTAAACAAAAATGGCAACCCTGAGAGCAAAAAGCGCTGGCCGAAATCCCATTGTGGCTCAACCAACAGTAGCCTTAGATGAGTTGACGGACGCCTTACAAAGATTGGTACAACCCCCCCCAGAGACACACCCCAACCCCCTTCAAACCCCCCAAATACGATGGCACGGCCGATGTTGAATATTTTATCACTCGGTTTACTGAAGTAGCCGACGCAAATGATTGGGGCCAATCTACTGCCCTACTACACTTACGAGAGGCACTGAGAGACGACGCCCTTGAGTGTGGCCGCCCTCCCCATGTAGAAGGTATCTTTGCTGCCCTACGTGCACGGTTTGGACTTACCCCCAAAGAGGCACAAGCCCAGCTGATTACCCTGCGTCGTTCCCCCAAGACTTCGTTGCAACAACACGCTAATGAAGTTGAAAAACTGGTCCGTGTTGCTTATGATGACCTGCCTCCCCCAAGAGTCGACCGCATGGTGCTGGAAACCTTCGCTAGCACAATAGGCAATGCATACCTTCAACGACATTTACTGGCCGTGCAACCCCACACTGTCGAGGAAGCAGTCAGAGCAGGCAGTGAATTTCTCCAAATCAAGACAGGATTTGAAGACAAACCTTCCCGAGTCAGAGTAGTGGAGGAGGAAGACGACATGTTAGAACCGCTCGGTGGCAGAACCCCAGCCAACCCCCCACTCAGTCAAGTCCACCAGACAGCTACCCCGTCCCCAGACACCCTTGCTGTTCTGATGAAAAACATGCAGTTGCTCACTGACGCCATCAAGCTCCAGTCAGAAGAACTCCAGAGACTGAAGCAGCAACCAACCCCCCCACTGGCCCTCCCCCACCCCTCCTACCCCCATCACACCTTCCCCCCCTCAGTGTTGGGGGTGTGGCGCCATTGGTCACTTACAGAGGAGTTGTCCTGTCAAACCCTGGCCGTCTCCTACCCCCCTTCCTAACCAACCGTCAAAAAACGGGCGCCGCCCGCAGTAGGAAGACCGGTTCCTAACTGCCCCCGGGCCCCTCGGAATTACAGGAAGGCGATAGAAAGACTAGAGCGACATAACCCTGTGACTCAGATTCCCCCTCCCCGTCCAGAGAGACGGTATCCTGTGCCAAACCCAGAACCCTGGCAGCTACCCACTGCCAACCGGTATGCGCCATTACAAGAGCTGGAAGATACAGACTACTACCCGTCTGCCCCGCCTGTCTGGGGTAACAACCAACCCTATCACCCCCCGGCCCCCCTGTGTGCTGACCTTCCCCGCCCGTCTCGTCAGCAACACTCCGTTAGTAATGGACACAAATTATATTACCCCTCTGAACCAGCTCAATCTCTGAGCCGAGGGATTCACCCCAGAGCCCCTCTACTCCACCAACCAGAATACGCCCCTCCCGCCCTCGGGAGAGACAACCCCCTACCCCCAGACCATCAGCCATCAGACCCACTGACATTCCTTACTCCCTGCCTGAACGCCCCTACAAGGCAAGTTATTTCTTGCCCGGTCAAATTGAAGGCAAGCCGGTGTCTATACTCATTGATACCGGATGTACCACTAATTTGCTATCACAGCACCTGTTCAACCGGCTGTCTCCTACCACCCGGGATGCCCTCCAAGAGAGCGACACCCACGGCATTTTGGCGGACGGATCCCATATCCCCTTCTTTGGTACCCTACATCTGCCCCTTCGACTGCGAGATATAAAGACGGATGCTACGTTCGTAGTCGGACAGATTAACGAAGACGCCATCGTAGGCATGCCCTTCCTTACTGCCCACCAGTGTCACATGAAATTTGACTGTTCAGTCATTGAAATAGATGGCCAAGAACTTCCATGCACTGACCAACAGGGTCGGATGCTCTCCACATCTGTCCAAGTCATAAGAGACACTCACATTCCCCCGAATACCGAGGCAACGGTACTCTGTAAAGTTACCAACTCCTCACACCTCCCCATCGGTATAGTAGAAGGTACCCCAGACTCCCCGCCCCTCGCCGCCAGTCTCAACTCCCCGGATACCAAACACCACCTGCTCGTTAGATGCCTTAACCCCACTAGTCAGCCGTTAAATTTGAAAGCGGGAAAGACTATAGGCCGGTATACAGGTGTACAGGCCAGTGACGTAGAGTTGCCATTGACGGAGAACCCCCCTACTTCCATTCCCCCACTTTCCTTCCCTCCCCCGTCCCCGAGCACTTGCAGGCACTATATACCAAAGCCCTGGACGACTGCCACACCCCCAGTGAAGCTTTCAGGCTGGCCCAGCTTTTACACTCCTACGAGGAAGTGTCCAGTAAAGGAGATCACGACATGGGTCGTACCGACCTCGCGGCACATAGCATCCCCCTGAAGCCAGGAGCCCAGCCAATTAGACAACACCCCCATAGATTAGGACCCCACAAAGAGCGAGAAGCCGAGGAGCAGGTGTCCAAACTGCTAGAGAGAGGGCTGATTGAACCCAGCACTGGTGCCTGGAGTTCTCCCGTGGTACTCGTCAAAAAGAAAGACGGCTCGTGGAGGTTTTGCATAGACTATCGGCGGTTGAATGCAGTCACACAACAAGACGCTTTCCCCCTGCCCCGTATAGATGAGAGCCTGGACGCTTTGTCGGGTAGCCGCTACTTCAGCACCCTAGACCTGGTGAGCGGGTACTGGCAGGTTCCCCTGGATGCGGATGCCAGTGACAAATTTGCTTTCTCCACCCGTTCCGGCCTATATAAATGGAAAGTCCTTCCCTTCGGATTAACTTCCGCACCCGCCACTTTCCAGAGACTCATGGAGAGGGTGCTCCACGGCCTCCACTGGAAGTCACTTCTCCTTTACTTAGATGACATCATAGTCATAGGCCCCGATTTCCCCACCCATCTCCACCGACTGTCCGAAGTGCTCCAGCGTCTCCAAGCGGCTGGCCTAAAACTAAAGCCCAGCAAGTGTGAGCTGCTCCAATCCCAAGTCCGCTACCTAGGCCACGTTGTCAGCGAGCGAGGTGTCTCCACTGATCCAGAAAAGATTGCTGCAGTACGTGATTGGCCCTCCCCTACTTGTCTTAAAGAACTACAAGCGTTTTTAGGAACTGTCAGTTATTACCGCCAGTACCTCCCACAGTTCTCTACCGTAGCCAAGCCCCTGACCAGACTTACTTGTAAAGATACCCCCTGGGAGTGGGCCCAACCTCAGGCAGAAGCGTTTGTGCTGCTTAAAGCGGGATTGGTCTCCGCCCCCATTCTAGGGTACCCCGATGCCAACAGTCCCTATACCCTAGACACCGACGCCAGTGACAACGGTGTCGGCGCCGTCCTGTTCCAGATCCAGAAGAATGAAGAACGGGTGATAGCGTACTACAGTAAAACGCTGAGCCCCCTAGAGCAAAACTACTGTGTCACTCGCAAAGAGTTGTTAGCCGTAGTTAAGGCGGTGAAACACTTTAAGCCCTATCTCTACGGACAACCCTTTAGAGTCCGTACCGACCATGCCTCCCTCATGTGGCTCTGCAAGAGGAAGGAACCTTCGAGCCAAGTAGCCAGATGGCTGGAAGCCCTCTCCGAGTTTCAGTTCACCATAGAACACCGCAGTGGACATTTGCACGGGAACGCAGACGGACTGAGTAGGCGTTGCCCCTCTGATTGCAAACAGTGTACCCACATTGAGAGTAGAGATGGTGGCCCCACCAAAAACGAGGTGATACAGACCTTCCCAAACCCCTCCCCTACCCCCCTTGCCCAGCCCTTGTCTACCCCCTCCACTCCCTCAGACCCCCGGGTAGTTGCCATTGCCCGTCCACGTCCACCACCCCCTGATACAGATCTGACGGAAGCTCAAAAGACCGGCCGTCACCCCGTAGCTGTCATGTATAAAGCTATCCAAAGTAACGCCCCCGTAGACCCCCAACAGCTTGAGCTTGGCAGCAATGAGTTGCGCCAATTGGAGAAGAGGAGACATTCCATGCAACTCCGCCCGGATGGTGTACTGGAGATACACCATGCCGGCCAAACCCGATCTCACTGGTGCGCCGTGTGCCCCCCCAGTCTACGTGGTAAAGTCGCGTGGGAGACCCACATCATGGCCCACCGAGGTATTCAACGAACACTCAAGAGGTTGAATCTCACCTGGTACTGGCCGGGTTTGACAGCCGATGTACGCCGAGCGGTCAACAGCTGCGAGACGTGCCAGGGTGCTAAACATGGGGGTACCAAACCCAACCTCGCACGACAACGCATGTATGCCGGCCGGCCTTGACAAAAACTAGCGGTGGATCTAGTTGGTCCCCTTCCTGAGACCCAGTGTGGTAACAAGTGGATTTTGGTCTTGACGGATCATTTTACCCGCTGGCAGGACGCCCTCCCCCTCCCAGACGCTATAGCCCCAGTAGTGGCCACCGCCCTAGACGAGCGTGTGTTTAGCTATTTCGGTCTACCCGAGCAAATGCATACCGATCAGGGTGCCCAATTTGAGTCCAGCCTGATGAGAGAATTACGCACCATTTGGAGGGTGGCCAAGACCCGCACTACCCCCTACCACCCTCAGGCCAATGGAGTTGTGGAGCGGAATAATAGAGTTCTCGGAGACGCCTTACGTTCTCTCCTCCTGAAGAGACCCCCTGAAGAATGGGATCTGGTCCTTCCCCAAATCATGAGAGCTTTTCGCGCTACCCCCCACTCTACTACTGGTGAAACACCCAACTTCCTTATGATGGGGAGAGAGTTGCGCCTCCCTGACCAACTGACATACCACCCCCTTCTGCTAGAGTGCGTACCAGTGCACGAATATGCCAGAGCCCTGCAAGAGAGACTAGAGGATGTCCACGAAGCGCTGAGAATGGAACAGAAGCAGACTGGAGGAGACGAAGGAGAGGAGCCGTCGTTATTCCGACCAGGAGATGAGGTCTGGCTAGAGAGCAAGAGGCGAAGAAAAGGAGAGAGCCCCAAGCTCCAACCCAAGTTTGTTGGGCCCTATATCATCGAAGAGGCCTACAGCAACCATACCTACCTAATTGACCGACATGGACAACGTTCAGTGCAAAATGGTAGCCGCCTCAAACCATACAAAGCTTGCCTTGAGCCCTACGGCCAAGCTCCAGCAGCCATGGAACCAGCTCGCCGTCCCAACATGCGTGGCGCAGCCCCCCGCAGGAGAAGAAGCCCCCCCTCCCCTTCAAGACATTCCCCTACCCCTCCTAGAGCTCCCGATCCCACCACGCTTTCTCCCAGCATTGCCATCCCCCTCACTTCCCCTATTTGAAGAATGTACACCACCTCGCCTACGGCAACCCTTACAAGAGACTCCACTCAACACCTCCAGCGAGTTTCGTGCAAATCGACCAAGAACTGGCCGAAATAGGAGCCAGACCCCGAATGTGGAAGTTGCCCCCCACCAGTTACCCCACCCCCTGTCATAGCCCCTGCACCTAGTGGCCACCCTAGGCGTAACGTGGGACCACCCCAACGCTATGGAGAGCCCTGGTGCCATCAAGTAGCTAGTGAGCAGGAGCAATTGTTCGAACAACAATATCAGGAGAAGATGAGACTGATAGCCGAATTAACGACCTTCACCACTAAGACTGAGGACCCCACACCCCCGTGCCTCAACTTAAAAGAATTGTCCAGACCTGCTCTACCTACTCCGAACAGCTTAACACCCACGTTCAAAACCCCGTGGCTGCAGAGCCCCCCTAAAACACCCCCTCCTTTCCCCACTGCCATGAGTAATCACTCCCAAGAAGTAAAACGGGATGATGTGGAGTCAGACAGTCAAGAAAGTGCAGCTCCTCTGCAATCTAAATCCACTACCGAGCAACCCGCTTACTTGCTGCAGCTGCTGGTTAACCACCTACAGACAATGACGGCCCGCAACGACAAACTTTCCTTACAACTAGAGCCAGAGGATAATGATTTACTCCTCGAGGCCGGCTTAGTTGCGTGTCAACCTCCCCCCAGTAACCAAGAAGAGGTGCTGTTGCCTACCAACCCCCCAGTAGAAGCCGCTACTAGCAGCCAAGATGATGAGTTAACTGCTCACCACGACTGGGTTTTGGAACCTTCTACTGCTTGCGATCCCCTGGCCCTAACCCCTAACGAATCGTCACCCCCCTTACTCACCCTAGACGAGTTTCCCCCTCTTCCCCTACCCCCAACCACTTACTAACAACCAACACTACCCCCAGCTTGACACCCCCTCCCCAGCGTAGCTACAGTCAATGTATCAAAGACCCCCCCAAGCCACTCCAAACCTCAGAGAGTGACTCCGAATCTACCATGGCTCGGAATAGGTGGACCACCCTGAAAAAGGTCATCCCAGGCAACCCATCTTTGTCTCCCCAGTTGCCGCCCAAAAATGAGAGAGAAAACGAGTAAGAGACAACTCTTCCATCCTCCCACACCCCTCAGTTATTCTTGTCTATATATATATTTTAATTAGAGACTCCATCGCTAATGAAGCGGAGTATGTGGGAGATTTGTATGATAAATAGTGCTAACCCCCCAACCCCCCCTTACACCCCTGGTGCCCTTAGTAATAAGTTATTACCCCGCCAGAGCCCTACCTTCCCCGGGGTTACTCCAAATCCCCTGAGAAAGGGATACCGGCAGCCTCGGGTCGCTATCCCCCTATAAATATCAAACTTTGGCTACCCCGAACCACCCCGAATCGGAGTCAGGACCCCGATCCGGGATCCAACTTCATTGATCCTAAGAGCCTGTGCCTCCCTGAAGGGGATACGCTTCACAGAATCGAGACTGGAGCCTTCCTTCTCCCAGGATCCCAGACTAGGATGTGGTCTACCCTTATAAGGAGTGGAAGATTTGTGTTGCAGAAAAGAGCGGGAACTGAAGTCTAGTCCCCAAGCTACCATGTGCTCGCTCCATGATTGGATCACCTTGTTATTGTTTGCTGTGTTTTATGTTATGATTGGCGCATTCTTGTATTATCTATTGTCATTGGTCATGCCTTATATGGTAATGAAGTTGTACCATTTTTCTCTATAAATAGAGCTGCTGTGCCTTGGGCAGGCAGTTGTTATAGTGTAAGCACCCCTTTTACTTGTTAATAATAAAGTATATGCATTGAGAAACACTCTTCTACTACGTTTGAGTCGAGGACTCTGTGAGTTGTTAGCGTCGTTGGAGATAGAGATAGAAAGGAGTGGAAGGAGAAGAGAGGAGAATCCGTTGTGGCAGTTAATAGAGGACACAAATCTATTACATTATGATTAGTCAACAATGATCAATGATGAGAAGTCTCGGACAGAATAAAGTTGAAACAGCAAAAAAATACTATCTAATGGTGATTAGGCGTTTGATGCTTCTATCGACTGACACTAACTGACTGATTGGTTTGCCGATTTGCCAAATCGAAGTGGTGTGCAGGATAAATGAATGATTGCTGAAATGAATAGGAAATATTGTAATGGATTCCGGTCTGTTACCACGGACATCCACTAGTCTCGAGTATTCTACCTCTCTCCAGAGGGGACACTGTACTGACCGACAGTGACAACTGTATAGGGCAACCGAATTACCCGGTAAGGCAAGAGCCCATGGCTCAAACAAACAGTACCGAGTAGTGTTTGCTATAGTGGCTTTATTACAAAGCAGTCCTGAGGGTAATTATTCCTCTAGGTGTTTAGCAATATAAGAATACATGCTATGGCTCATTGTAATGAATGCACTGATTATCAGTAGGAGCTCTCCTTTTATAGGAGAGCTAAGGAACACAAAACATATAAGAGACAATGCACAGGAAGTAATTGAACCAATGACATTAGTTATATAAATACTCAACGAATCACAATGCAATGCAAGATAATACAAGGAGGTGCCAAGTGGCTAAGGGCGGAGTCCTTTCTCCTAACTGTCCAATGACGGCTCCTACAGGGTTCCCAGGCTGTATATAGAATTAGGTCCACTAAGTTGGTACTTTAGGGGTAGGCACTTCCTGTTCACGACCTTGACTAAGTTTCTGGACATCTTTAC
Source organism: Cryptosula pallasiana (assembly GCA_945261195.1). Taxonomy (NCBI): domain Eukaryota; kingdom Metazoa; phylum Bryozoa; class Gymnolaemata; order Cheilostomatida; family Cryptosulidae; genus Cryptosula; species Cryptosula pallasiana. Next base: position 16,851,513 of record OX183136.1, read on the forward strand.
AGATCCTCGTCTAAGGCGGCCATCTTGTACCGGCCCAGTACAGCTGTACCGGGTCGGTAGAGGTCACTACCGACCCTGCAGGGGTCAATACCGGCCCTGCTTACTATGCTACCGGCACAGTATGACTTCCTACCCAACAGCTATTAACCAAATGCTGTGGGCAGAAGTCTAGCGCATTGCTTCGCAAGGTTTCTAGTGTAAACTACCCGTTTACTACTAGAGTGCACTGAAATCTACCACAATATGAAATTCTAATTTTTTTGACATAACATATTTTTGCTGTGATACTCATTCTGATGTAGCTTAGCAGGTTGGTGAAATGGTGATCAATACCCACCAAAAGTTGTCGTAAATTGTGACCTTTTATCTAAACCATGCAAATATAGTTTGCATGTATATACAGTATAATGCTTGGAAATTTCTTGCTGAACGTTGGCTATCTGTATTTAATAATGTATCTCACTTATTGTATATAATAAATATCGCAGTCTTAATATCAATATAACCTACTCATTCTAGTTTTTACCCGAGCAGTGGATCCTCAGCAATTATCTCCAAAACTATTCAAATCATTTTATTTTTCATAATGCTCGACTGACAGTTGGTGACTTTGCGTTGGTGCAAATCCAACAGAAGGCAATAATCTATGATGGTTAGCCTTCTATTAGTGCTTGGTTTCCCTATACTAGTATTGAGATATTGCATTACAATGGTAAATTCAATGGGTCAATGTGATTATAACTTTAAACTCGATGAGATAACTCTTTATTATCACACAAGTACTACCATTTTACATTGTCATATTTTTATTTTTTTTCAAGTTTCTCAAAAGTTTATTGATTACAAAGCTTAGAGAATATAGAAAGCAAGGTGGTGTATACATTGCTATTTGCTGTTGCATAGTGTACCTTGAATATTACATAATCCTGGTAAATGAGCCAGCTAGCTAGTAATATCCATCAGGCTCAATCTTCTGTGTAATCGACAGAATAAATAGCATTTCTAATCGATGCTGTAGCGTCAATGAAAATGATTTACATATTGTGGGAGATTTGTGTGATAAATAGTGTTACCCCCCCAACCCCCCCTTTACACCCCTGGTGCCCTTAGTAATGAGTCATTACCCCGCCAGAGCCCTACCTCCCCCGGGGTTACTCCGAATCCCCTGAAAAAGGGATACCGGCTACCTCGGGTCGCTATTCCCCTGTAAACATCAAATTTAGCTATCCAGAACCTACCCCAAACCACCCAGACTTGCCTGAAAATGCTTTTGGAGCTAAAAAAAATGTGTTTTGAACTTTTTTGTCTTGGATCGCTGAAATGAAGAAACGTGCTCAGAACGGCCTGAAAATGCTTTTGGAGCAATAGAAATCGTGTTTTGAAACTTTTTGTTTAGGATCACCAAAATGATGAAATGTGTTCAGAATGGCCTGAAAATGCTTTTGGAGCTAAAAAAATGTCTTTTGAACTTTTTTGTCTTGGATCACTGAAATGATGAACCGTGCTCAGAACGGCCAGAAAATGCTTTTGGAGCAACAAAAATTGTGTTTTGAACTTTTTTGTCTAGGATAACTGAAATGATAAAATGTGCTAAGAATGGCCTGAAAATGCTTTTGGAGCTGAAAAAATGTGTTTTGAACTTTTTGTCTTGGATCACTGAAATGATGAAACGTGCTCAGAACGGCCTGAAAATGCTTTTGGAGCTATGAAAAATATGTTTTGAACTTTTTTGTCTATGAGCAGAGAAATGATGAAATGTCCTCAGGATGGCCTGAAAATGCTTTTGGAGCCATAAAAAATGTGTTTTGAACTTTTTTGTCTAGGAGCACTGAAATGATGAAATGTGCTCAGAATGGCCTGAAAATGCTTTTGGAGCTAAAAAAATGTGTTTAGAACTTTTTTCTCCTGGATCACTGGAATGATGAAACGTGCTCAAAATGGACTGAAAACGCTTTAGGAGCTAAAAAAATGTGTTTTGAAACTGTTTGTCTAGGATAACTGAAATGATGAAATGTGCTCAGAATGGCCTGAAAATGCTTTTGGAGCTATAAAAAATGTGTTTTGAGCTTTTTTGTCTTGGATCACTGAAATGATGAAATGTGCTCAGAACGGCCTGAAATTGCTTTTGGACCTATAAAAAATGTGTTTTGAACTTTTTTGTCTATGATCACTGAAATGATGAAATGTGCTCAGAATGGCCTTAAAATGCTTTTGGAGCTAAAATAAAACTCGTTTTGAACTTTTTTGTCTTGGATCACTGAAATGATGAAATGTGCTCTGAATGGCCTGAAAATGCTTTTGAAGCAATAAAAAAACGTGTTTTGAACTTTTTTGTCCTAGATCACTGGAATGATGAAACGTGCTCAGAATGGCCTGAAAATGCTTTTGGAGCAATAAAAAACGCGTTTTGAAACTTTTTGTGTAGGATCACCGAAATGATGAAATGTGCTCAGAATGGCCTGAAAACGCTATTGGAGCAATAAAAAACGTGTTTTGAACTTTTTTGTCTTGGGTCACTGAAATGATGAAATGTGCTCAGAATGGCCTGAAAATGCTTTTGGAGCTATTAAAAACATGTTTTCAAACGTTTTGTCTAGGATCACTGCTTTTGAAGCAAAAGAAAACGTGTTTTTGAACTTTTTGTCTAGGATCACTGAAATGATGAAATGGGCTCAGAATGGCCTGAAAACGCTTTTGGAGCAAAAAAAAGTGTTTTGAATTTTTTTGTCTTGGATCACTGACATGATCAAACGTGCTCAGAATGGCCTGAAAATGCTTTTGGAGCACAAAAAAACGTGTTTCGAGACTTTTTGTCTTGGATCATTGAAATGAATAATTGCGCTCAAAATGGCCTGAAAATGCTTTTGGAGCAATGAAAAACGTGTTTTGAAACTTTTTGTCTATGTTCACTGAAATGATGAAATGGGCTCAGAATGGCCTGAAAACGCTTTTGGAGCAAAAAAAAATGTGTTTTGAGTTTTTTTGTCTTGGATCACTGACATGATCAAACGTGCTCAGAATGGCCTGAAAATGCTTTTGGAGCACAAAAAAACGTGTTTCGAGACTTTTTGTCTTGGATCATTGAAATGAATGATTGCGCTCAAAATGGCCTGAAAATGCTTTTGGAGCAATGAAAAACGTGTTTTGAAACTTTTGTCTAGGATCACCTAAATGATGAAATGTGCTCAGAATGGCCTGAAATTGCTTTTGGAGCTATAAAAAATGTGTTTTGAACTTTTTGTCTTGGATCACTGAAATGATAAAATGTGCACAGAACGGCCTGAAAATGCTTTTGGAGCTATGAAAAATATATTTTGAACTTTTTTGTCTAGGAGCACTGAAATGATGAAATGTGCTCAGAATATCCTGAAAATGCTTTTGGAGCTATAAAAAAAGTGTTTTGAACTTTTTTGTCTAGGATCACTGAAATGATGAAATGTGCTCAGACTTGCCTGAAAATGCTTTTGGAGCTAAAAAAAATGTGTTTTGAACTTTTTTGTCTTGGATCGCTGAAATGAAGAAACGTGCTCAGAACGGCCTGAAAATGCTTTTGGAGCAATAGAAATCGTGTTTTGAAACTTTTTGTTTAGGATCGCCGAAATGATGAAATGTGTTCAGAATGGCCTGAAAATGCTTTTGGAGCTAAAAAAATGTCTTTTGAACTTTTTTGTCTTGGATCACTGAAATGATGAACCGTGTTCAGAACGGCCTGAAAATGCTTTTGGAGCAACAAAAATTGTGTTTTGAACTTTTTTGTCTAGGATAACTGAAATGATAAAATGTGCTAAGAATGGCCTGAAAATGCTTTTGAACCTGAAAAAATGTGTTTTGAACTTTTTGTCTTGGACCACTGAAATGATGAAACGTGCTCAGAACGGCCTGAAAATGCTTTTGGAGCTATGAAAAATATGTTTTGAACTTTTTTGTCTATGAGGAGAGAAATGATGAAATGTCCTCAGAATGGCCTGAAAATGCTTTTGGAGCCATAAAAAATGTGTTTTGAACTTTTTTGTCTAGGAGCACTGAAATGATGAAATGTGCTCAGAATGGCCTGAAAATGCTTTTGGAGCTAAAAAAATGTGTTTAGAACTTTTTTCTCCTGGATCACTGGGATGATGAAACGTGCTCAAAATGGACTGAAAACGCTTTAGGAGCTAAAAAAATGTGTTTTGAAACTGTTTGTCTAGGATCACTGAAATGATGAAATGTGCTCAGAATAACCTGAAAATGCTTTTGGAGCTATAAAAAATGTGTTTTGAGCTTTTTTGTCTTGGATCACTGAAATGATGAAATGTGCTCAGAACGGCCTGAAATTGCTTTTGGACCTATAAAAAATGTGTTTTTAACTTTTTTGTCTATGATCACTGAAATGATGAAATGTGCTCAGAATGGCCTTAAAATGCTTTTGGAGCTAAAATAAAACTCGTTTTGAACTTTTTTGTCTTGGATCACTGAAATGATGAAATGTGCTCAGAATGGCCTGAAAATGATTTTGAAGCAATAAAAAACGTGTTTTGAACTTTTTTGTCCTAGATCACTGGAATGATGAAACGTGCTCAGAATGGCCCTGAAAATGCTTTTGGAACAATAAAAAACTTGTTTGAAACTTTTTGTGTAGGATCACCGAAATGATGAAATGTCCTCAGAATGGCCTGAAAACGCTTTTGGAGCAATAAAAAACGTGTTTTGAACATTTTTGTCTTGGATCACTGAAATGATGAAACGTGCTCAGAACGGCCTGAAAATGCTTTTGGAGCTATAAAAAATGTGTTTTGAACTTTTTTGTTTATGTTCACTGAAATGATGAAATGTGCTCAGAATGGCCTGAAAATGCTTTTGGAGCTATAAAAAACATGTTTTCGAACGTTTTGTCTAGGATCACTGCTTTTGAAGCAATAGAAAACGTGTTTTTGAACTTTTTGTCTAGGATCACTGAAATGATGAATGGGCTCAGAATTGCCTGAAAACGCTTTTGGAGCAAAAAAAAATGTGTTTTGAATTTTTTTGTCTTGGATCACTGACATGATCAAACGTGCTCAGAATGGCCTGAAAATGCTTTTGGAGCACAAAAAAACGTGTTTCGAGACTTTTTGTCTTGGATCATTGAAATGAATAATTGTGCTCAAAATGGCCTGAAAATGCTTTTGGAGCAATGAAAAACGTGTTTTGAAACTTTTTGTCTAGGATCACCGAAATGATGAAATGTGCTCAGAATGGCCTGAAAACGCTTTTGGAGCTATATAAGTTGTGTTTTGAAACATTTTGTCTAGGATCACTGAAATGATGAAATGTGCTCAGAATGTCCTGAAAATATGTTTGGAGCTATAAAAAAAGTGTTTTGAACTTTTTTGTATAGGATCACTGAAATGATGAAATGTGCTCAGAATGGCCTGAAAATGCTTTTGGAGTTAAAAAAAATGTGTTTTGAAATTTTTTGTTTTGGATCACTGAAATGATGAAACGTGCTCAATACGGCCTGAAAATGCGTTTGGAGCTATAGAAAATGTGTTTTTAACTTTTTTGTCTAGGATAACTGAAATGATAAAATGTGCTAAGAATGGCCTGAAAATGCTTTTGAAGCTGAAAAAATGTGTTTTGAACTTTTTGTCTTGGACCACTGAAATGATGAAACGTGCTCAGAACGGCCTGAAAATGCGTTTGGAGCTATGAAAAATATGTTTTGAACTTTTTTGTCTATGAGGAGAGAAATGATGAAATGTCCTCAGAATGGCCTGAAAATGCTTTTGGAGCCATAAAAAATGTGTTTTGAACTTTTTTGTCTAGGAGCACTGAAATGATGAAATGTGCTCAGAATGGCCTGAAAATGCTTTTGGAGCTAAAAAAATGTGTTTAGAGCTTTTTTCTCCTGGATCACTGGGATGATGAAACGTGCTCAAAATGGACTGAAAACGCTTTAGGAGCTAAAAAAATGTGTTTTGAAACTGTTTGTCTAGGATCACTGAAATGATGAAATGTGCTCAGAATAACCTGAAAATGCTTTTGGAGCTATAAAAAATGTGTTTTGAGCTTTTTTGTCTTGGATCACTGAAATGATGAAATGTGCTCAGAACGGCCTGAAATTGCTTTTGGACCTATAAAAAATGTGTTTTTAACTTTTTTGTCTATGATCACTGAAATGATGAAATGTGCTCAGAATGGCCTTAAAATGCTTTTGGAGCTAAAATAAAACTCGTTTTGAACTTTTTTGTCTTGGATCACTGAAATGATGAAATGTGCTCAGAATGGCCTGAAAATGATTTTGAAGCAATAAAAAACGTGTTTTGAACTTTTTTGTCCTAGATCACTGGAATGATGAAACGTGCTCAGAATGGCCTGAAAATGCTTTTGGAACAATAAAAAACTTGTTTTGAAACTTTTTGTGTAGGATCACCGAAATGATGAAATGTCCTCAGAATGGCCTGAAAACGCTTTTGGAGCAATAAAAAACTTGTTTTGAACTTTTTTGTCTTGGATCACTGAAATGATGAAACGTGCTCAGAACGGCCTGAAAATGCTTTTGGAGCTATAAAAAATGTGTTTTGAACTTTTTTGTTTATGTTCACTGAAATGATGAAATGTGCTCAGAATGGCCTGAAAATGCTTTTGGAGCTATAAAAAACATGTTTTCGAACGTTTTGTCTAGGATCACTGCTTTTGAAGCAATAGAAAACGTGTTTTTGAACTTTTTGTCTAGGATCACTGAAATGATGAAATGGGCTCAGAATTGCCTGAAAACGCTTTTGGAGCAAAAAAAAATGTGTTTTGAATTTTTTTGTCTTGGATCACTGACATGATCAAACGTGCTCAGAATGGCCTGAAAATGCTTTTGGAGCACAAAAAAACGTGTTTCGAGACTTTTTGTCTTGGATCATTGAAATGAATAATTGTGCTCAAAATGGCCTGAAAATGCTTTTGGAGCTATGAAAAATATGTTTTGAACTTTTTTGTCTATGAGGAGAGGAATGATGAAATGTCCTCAGAATGGCCTGAAAATGCTTTTGGAGCCATAAAAAATGTGTTTTGAACTTTTTTGTCTAGGAGCACTGAAATGATGAAATGTGCTCAGAATGGCCTGAAAATGCTTTTGGAGCTAAAAAAATGTGTTTAGAACTTTTTTCTCCTGGATCACTGGGATGATGAAACGTGCTCAAAATGGACTGAAAACGCTTTAGGAGCTAAAAAAATGTGTTTTGAAACTGTTTGTCTAGGATCACTGAAATGATGAAATGTGCTCAGAATAACCTGAAAATGCTTTTGGAGCTATATAAGTTGTGTTTTGAAACATTTTGTCTAGGATCACTGAAATGATGAAATGTGCTCAGATTGGCCTGAAAATGCTTTTGGAGCACAAAAAAACGTGTTTCGAGACTTTTTGTCTTGGATCATTGAAATGAATAATTGTGCTCAAAATGGCCTGAAAATGCTTTTGGAGCAATGAAAAACGTGTTTTGAAACTTTTTGTCTAGGATCACCGAAATGATGAAATGTGCTCAGAATGGCCTGAAAACGCTTTTGGAGCTATATAAGTTGTGTTTTGAAACATTTTGTCTAGGATCACTGAAATGATGAAATGTGCTCAGAATGTCCTGAAAATACGTTTGGAGCTATAAAAAAAGTGTTTTGAACTTTTTTGTATAGGATCACTGAAATGATGAAATGTGCTCAAAATGGCCTGAAAATGCTTTTGGAGTTAAAAAAAATGTGTTTTGAAATTTTTTGTTTTGGATCACTGAAATGATGAAACGTGCTCAGAACGGCCTGAAAATGCGTTTGGAGCTATAGAAAATGTGTTTTGAACTTTTTTGTCTATGATCACTGAAATGATGAAATGTGCTCAGAATGGCCTGAAAATGCTTTTGAAGTTAAAAAAATGTGTTTTGAAGTTTTTTGTCCTGGATCACTGGAATGATGATATGTGCTCAGAATGGCCTGAAAACGCTTTAGAAGCTAAAAAACTGTGTTTTGAAACTGTTTGTCTAGGATCACTGAAATGATGAAATGTGCTCAGAATGGCCTGAAAATGCTTTCGGAGCTATAAAAAATGTGTTTTGAACTTTTTTGTATAGGCTCACCGAAATGATGAAATGTGCTCAGATTGGCCTGAAAAAGTGTTTGGAGCAAAACAAAACGTGTTTTGAACTTTTTTGTCTAGGATCACTGAAATGATGAAATGTGCTCAGAATGTCCTGTAAATGCTTTTGGAGCTATAAAAAAATCTGTTTTGAACTTTTTTGTCTAGGATCACTGAAATGATGAAATGTGCTCAGAATGGCCTGAAAATGCATTTGGAGCAATAAAAAACGCGTTTTAAAATTTTTTGTTTAGGATCTCCCTAATGATGAAATGTGCTCAGATAGGCATGAAAACGCTTTTGGAGTTAAAAAAATGTCTTTTGAAACTGTTTGTCTAGGATCACTGAAATGATGAAATGTGCTCAGAATGGCCTGAAAATGCTTTTGGAGCCAAAAAAAATGTGTTTTGAACCTTTTAGTCTTGGATCATTGAAATGATGAAACGTGCTCAAAACGGCCTGAAATTGCTTTTGGAGCTATAAAAAATGTGTTTTGAACTTTTTTGGCTTGGATCACTGAAATGATGAAATGTGCTCAGAATGGCCTGAAAATGCTTCGGAAACTAAAAAAAAATGTGTTTTGAACTTTTTTGTCTTGGATCACCGAATTGATGAAATGTGCTCAGACTTGCCTGAAAATGCTTTTGGAGCAATAAAAAAACGTGTTTTGAAACTTTTTGTGTAAGATCACCGAAATGATGAAACTTGCTCAGAACGACCTGAAAATGCTTTTGGAGCTATAAAAAACGTGTTTTGAACTTTTTGGTCTAGGATCACTGAAATGATGAAATGTGCTCATAATAGCCTGAAAATGCTTTTGGAGCTAGAAAAAATGTGTTTTGAACGTTTTTGTCCTGGATCACTGAAATGATGAAATGTGCTCAGAATGGCCTGAAAATGCTTTCGAAGCTATAAAAATTGTGTTTTGAACTATTTTGTCTACGAGCACTGAAGTTATGAAATGTGCTCAGAATGGCCTGAAAATGCTTTTGAAGCTAAAAAAATTTGTTTTGAACTTTTTTGTCCTTGATCACTGGAATGATGAAACGTGCTCAGAATGGCCTGAAAATGCTTTAGGAGCTAAAAAATTGTGTTTTGAAACTGTTTGTCTAGGGTCACTGAAATGATGAAATGTGCTCAGAATGGCCTAAAAATGCTTTTGGAGCTGGAAATAATGTGTTTTGAACATTTTTGTCTTGGATCACTGAAATGATGAAACGTGCTCAGAACGGCCTGAAAATGCTTTTGGAGCTATAAAAAAGGTGTTTTGAACTTTTTTGTCTATGATCACTGAAATGATGAAATGTGCTCAGAATGGCCTTAAAATGCTTTTGGAGCTAAAGTAAAATTTGTTTTGAGCTTTTTTGTCTTGGATCACTGAAATGATGAAATGTGCTCAGAATGGCCTGAAAATGCTTTTGGAGCAATAAAAAAACGTGTTTTCAAACTTTTTGTCTAAGATCACTGTAATGATGAAATGTGCTCAGAATGGCCTGAAAAGGCTTTTGGAGCAATAAAAAACGTGTTTCGAAACTTTTTGTCTAGGATCACTGCTTTTGGAGCAATAGAAAACGTTGTTTTGAACTTTTTGTCTAGGATCACTGAAATGATGAAATGTGCTCAGAATGGCCTGAAAATGCTTTTTGAGCAAGAAAAAGACGTGCTTTGAAACTTTTTGTTTAGGATCACCCAAATGATGAAATGTGCTCAGATAGGCCTGAAAACGCTTTTGGAGCTAAAAAAATGTGTTTTGAAACTGTTTGTTTAGGATCACTGAACTAATGAAATGTGCTCAGAATGGCCTGAAAATGCTTTTGGAGCTAAAAAAAATGTTTTGAGCCTTTTTGTCTTGGATCACTGAAATGATGAAATGTGCTCAGAATTGCCTGAAAATGCTTTTGGAGCAATAAAAAACGTGTTTTGAAACTTTTTGTGTAGGATCACCGAAATGATGAAACAAGCTCAGAACGGCCTGAAAATGCTTTTGGAGCTAAAAAAATTGTGTTGTGAGATTTTTTGTCTAGGATTACTGAAATGATGAAATGTGCTCAGAATGGCCTGAAAATGCTCTTGGAGCTAAAAAAAATGTGTTTTGAACTTTTTTGTCTTGGATCACTGAAATGATGAAATGTGCTAAGAATGGCCTGAAAGTGCTTTTGAGGCAATAAAAAACGTGTTCTGAAACTTTTTGTGTAGGATCACCGAAAAGATGAAATGTGCTCAGAATGGCCTGAAAACGCTTTTGGAGCTAAAAAAATGGTGCTTTGGAACTGTTTGTCTAGGATCACTGAAATGCTGAAATGTGCTCAGAGTGGCCTGAAACTGCTTTTGGAGCTATAAAAAATGTGTTTTGAACTTTTTTGTCTAGGATCACTGAAATGATGAAATGTGCTCAGAATGGCCTGAAAATGCTTTTGGAGCTAAAAAAATGTTTTGAACTTTTTGTCCTGGATCACTGAAATGATGAAAACGCTTTAGGAGCTAAACCAATGTGCTTTGAAACTGTTTGTCTAGGATCACTGAAATGATGAAATGTGCTCAGAATGGCCTGAAATTGCTTTTTGAGCAATAAAATCGTGTTTTGAAACTTTTTGTCTAGGATCACTGAAATGATGAAATGTGCTCAGAATGGCCTGAAAATGCTGTTGGAGCAAGAAAAAACGTGTTTTGAAACTTTTTGTCTAGGATCACTGCTTTTGGAGCAATAAAAAACGCGTTTTTGAACTTTTTGTCTAGGATCACGGAAATGATGAAATGTGCTCAGAATGGCCTGAAAACGCTTTTGGAGCAAAAAAAATGTGTTTTGAACCATTTTGTCTTGGATCACTGAAATTCAGAATGGCCTGAAAACGCTTTTGGAACTATAAAATCTCTGTTTTGAAACATTTTGTCTAGGATCACTGGAATGATGAAATGTGCTCAGAATGTCCTGAAAATGCTTTTGGATCTATAAAAAAAGTGTTTTGAACTTTTTTGTATAGGATCAATGAAATGATGAAATGTGCTCAGAATGGCCTGAAAATGCTTTTTGAGCAATAAAAAACACATTTTGAAACTTTTTGTGCAGGATCACCCAAATGATGAAATGTGCTCAGAGAGGCTTGAAAACGCTTTTGGAACTAAAAAAAGTCGTTTTGAAACTGTTCGTCTAGGATCACTGAAATGATGAAATGTGTTCAGAATAACCTGAAAATGCTTTTGGAGCTATAAAAAATGTGTTTTGAGCTTTTTTGTCTTGGATCACTGAAATGATGAAATGTGCTCAGAACGGCCTGAAATTGCTTTTGGACCTATAAAAAATGTGTTTTTAACTTTTTTGTCTATGATCACTGAAATGATGAAATGTGCTCAGAATGGCCTTAAAATGCTTTTGGAGCTAAAATAAAACTCGTTTTGAACTTTTTTGTCTTGGATCACTGAAATGATGAAATGTGCTCAGAATGGCCTGAAAATGATTTTGAAGCAATAAAAAACGTGTTTTGAACTTTTTTGTCCTAGATCACTGGAATGATGAAACGTGCTCAGAATGGCCTGAAAATGCTTTTGGAACAATAAAAAACTTGTTTTGAAACTTTTTGTGTAGGATCACCGAAATGATGAAATGTCCTCAGAATGGCCTGAAAACGCTTTTGGAGCAATAAAAAACGTGTTTTGAACTTTTTTGTCTTGGATCACTGAAATGATGAAACGTGCTCAGAACGGCCTGAAAATGCTTTTGGAGCTATAAAAAATGTGTTTTGAACTTTTTTGTTTATGTTCACTGAAAAGATGAAATGTGCTCAGAATGGCCTGAAAATGCTTTTGGAGCTATAAAAAACATGTTTTCGAACGTTTTGTCTAGGATCACTGGTTTT
>OX183136.1:16863637-16900812 GCA_945261195.1 Cryptosula pallasiana
TTTTTGTCCAGGATCGCTGAATTGATGAAATGTGCTCAGAATGGCCTGAAAACGCTTTTGAAGCAATAAAAATTGTGTTTTCAAACTTTTTGTCCAGGATCACTGAATTGATGAAATGTGCTCAGAATGGCCTGAAAACGCTTTTGGAGCAATAAAAAACAAGTTTTGAAACTTTCTGTCCAGGATCACTGAAATGATGAAATGTGCTCAGAATGGCCTGAAAACGCTTTTGGAGCAACAAAAAACAAGTTTTGAAACTTTTTTCTCCAGGATCGCTGAATTTATGAAATGTGCTCAGAATGGCCTGAAAACGCTTTTGGAGCAATAAAAAGCAAGTTTTGAAACTTTTTGTCCACTATCACTGAATTGATGAAATGTGCTCAGAATGGCCTGAAAACGCGTTTGGAGCAATAAAAAACGTGTTTTGAAACTTTTTGTCCAGGATCACTGAATTGATGAAATGTGCTCAGAATGGCCTGAAAACGCTTTTAGAGCAATAAAAAACAAGATTTGAAACTGATTGTCCAGGATCACTGAATTGATGAAATGTGCTCAGAATGGCCTGAAAACGCTTTTGGAGCAATAAAAAGCAAGTTTTGAAACTTTTTGTTCACTATCACTGTATTGATGAAATGTGCTCAGAACGGCCTGAAAACGCTTTTGGAGCAATAAAAAACAAGTTTTGAAACTTTTTGTCTAGGATCACTGAAATGATGAAATATGCTCAGAATGGCCTGAAAACGCTTTTGGAGCAATAAAAAACGTGATTTGAAGCTTTTTGTGTAGGATCACTGAAATGATAAAATGTGCTCAGAATGGCCTGAAAACGCTTTTGGAGCAATAAAAAACAAGTTTTGAGACTGTTTGTCCAGGATCACTGAATTGATGAAATGTGCTCAGAATGGCCTGAAAACGCTTTTGGAGCAATAAAAAATGTGTTTTGAAACTTTTTGTGAAGGATCACTGAAATGAAGAAATGTGCTCAGAATGGCCTGAAAACGCTTTTGGAGCAATAAAAAAACGTGTTTTGAAACTTTTTGTCCAGGATCACAGAATTGATGAAATGTGCTCAGAATGGTCTGAAAACGCTTTTGGAGCCATAAAAAGCAAGTTTTGAAACTTTTTGTCCACTGTCACTGTATTGATGAAATGTGCTCAGAATGGCCTGAAAACGCTTTTGGAGCAATAAAAAACAAGTTTTGAAACTTTTTGTCCAGGATCACTGAAATGATGAAATGTGCTCAGAATGGCCTGAAAACACTTTTGGAGCAATAAAAAACAAGTTTTGAAACTTTTTGTCCAGGATCAGTGAAATGATGAAATGTGCTCAGAGTGGCCTGAAAATGCTTTTGGAGCAATAAAAAACAAGTTTTGAAACTTTTTGTCCAGGATCACTGAAATGATGAAATGTGCTCAGAATGGCCTGAAAACGCTTTTGGAGCAATAAAAAACAAGTTTTGAAACTGTTTGTCCAGGATCACTGAATAGATGAAATGTGCTCAGAATGGCCTGAAAACGCTTTTGGATCAATAAAAAACGTGTTTTGAAACTTTTTGTCCAGGATCACTGAATTGATGAAATGTGCTCAGAATGGCCTGTAAATGCTTTTGGAGCAATAAAGAACAAGTTTTGAAACTTTTTGTCCAGGATCACATATATGATGAAACGTGCTCAGAATGGCCTGAAAACGCTTTTGGAGCAATAAAAAACAAGTTTTGAAACTGTTTGTCCGGGTTCACTGAATTGATGAAATGTGCTCAGAATGGCCTGAAAACGCTTTTGGAGCAATAAAAAGTGGGTTTTGAAACTTTTTGTCCAGGATCACTGAATTGATGAAATGTGCTCAGAATGGCCTGAAAATGCTTTTGGAGCAATAAAAAACAAACTTTGAAACTGTTTGTCCAGGATCGCTGAATTGATGAAATGTGCTCAGAATGGCCTGAAAACGCTTTTGGAGCAATAAAAAACAAGTTTTGAAATTGTTTGTCCAGGATCACTGAATTGATTAAATGTGCTCAGAATGGCCTGAAAACGCTTTTGGAGCAATAAAAAGCAAGTTTTGAAATTTTTTGTCCACTATCACTGTATTGATGAAATGTGCTCAGAATGGCCTGAAAACGCTTTTGGAGTAATAAAAAACAAACTTTGAAACTGTTTGTCCAGGATCGCTGAATTGATGAAATGTGCTCAGAATGGCCTGAAAACGCATTTAGAGCAATAAAAAACAAGATTTGAAACTGTTTGTCCAGGATCACTGAATTGATGAAATGTGCTCAGAATGGCCTGAAAACGCTTTTGCAATAAAAAACAAGTTTTGAAACTTTTTGTCTAGGATCACTGAAATGATGAAATGTGCTCAGAATGGCCTGAAAACGCTTTTGGAGCAATAAAAAACGTGTTTTGAAACTTTTTGTGTAGGATCACTGAAATGATAAAATGTGCTCAGAATGGCCTGAAAACGCTTTTTGAGCAATAAAAAACAAGTTTTGAGACTGTTTGTCCAGGATCACTGAATTGATGAAATGTGCTCAGAATGGCCTGAAAACGCTTTTGGAGCAATAAAAAATGTGTTTTGAAACTTTTTGTGAAGGATCACTGAAATGAAGAAATGTGCTCAGAATGGCCTGAAACTGCTTTTGGAGGAATAAAAAACGTGTTTTGAAACTTTTTGTCCAGGATCACAGAATTGATGAAATGTGCTCAGAATGGTCTGAAAACGCTTTTGGAGCCATAAAAAGCAAGTTTTGAAACTTTTTGTCCACTGTCACTGTATTGATGAATTGTGCTCAGAATGGCCTGAAAACGCTTTTGGAGCAATAAAAAACAAGTTTTGAAACTTTTTGTCCAGGATCACTGAAATGATGAAATGTGCTCAGAATGGCCTGAAAACACTTTTGGAGCAATAAAAAACAAGTTTTGAAACTTTTTGTCCAGGATCAGTGAAATGAGGAAAAGTGCTCAGAGTGGCCTGAAAATGCTTTTGGAGCAATAAAAAACAAGTTTTGAAACTTTTTGTCCAGGATCACTGAAATGATGAAATGTGCTCAGAATGGCCTGAAAATGCTTTTGGAGCAATAAAAAACAAGTTTTTAAATTTTTTGTTCAAGATCACTGAAATGATGGAATGTGCCCAGAATGGCCTGAAAACGCTTTTGGAGCAAAAAAAAACAAGATTTGAAACTGTTTGTCCAGGTTCACTGAATTGATGAAATGTGCTCAGAATGGCCTGAAAACGCTTTGGGAGCAATAAAAAGTGTGTTTTGAAACTTTTTGTCCAGGATCACTGAATTGATGAAATGTGCTCAGAATGGCCTGAAAACGCTTTTGGAGCAATAAAAAACAAACTTTGAAACTGTTTGTCCAGGATCGCTGAATTGATGAAATGTGCTCAGAATGGCCTGAAAACGCTTTTGGAGCAATAAAAAACAAGTTTTGAAACTGTTTGTCCAGGATCACTGATTTGATGAAATGTGCTCATAATGGCCTGAAAACACTTTTGGAGCAATAAAAAACAAGTTTTGAAACTGTTTGTTCAGGATCACTGAATCGATGAAATGTGCTCAGAATGGCCTGAAAACGCTTTTGGAGCAATAAAAAGGGTTTTGAAACTTTGTCCAGGATCACTGAATTGATGAAATGTGCTCAGAATGGCCTGAAAACGCTTTTGGAGCAATAAAAAACGTAATTTCAAACTTTTTGTGTAGGATCACTGAAATGATAAAATGTGCTCAGAATGGCCTGAAAACGCTTTTGGAGCAATAAAAAACAAGTTTTGAAACTGTTTGTCCAGGATCACTGAATTGATGAAATGTGCTCAGAATGGCCTGAAAACGCTTTTGGAGCAATAAAAAACGTGTTTTGAAACTTTTTTGTCCAGGATCACTGAATTGATGAAATGTGCTCAGAATGGCCTGAAAACGCTTTTGGAGCAATAAAAAACAAGTTTTGAAACTTTCTGTCCAGGATCACTGAAATGATGAAATGTGCTCTGAATGGCCTGAAAGCGCTTTTGGAGCAACAAAAAACAAGTTTTGAAACTTTTTTCTCCAGGATCACTGAAATGATGAAATGTGCTCAGAATGGCCTAAAAACGCTTTTGGAGCGATAAAAATTGTGTTTTGAAACTGTTTGTCCAGGATCACTGAATTGATGAAGTGTGCTCAGAATGGCCTGAAAACGCTTTTGGAGCAATAAAAAAACATGTTTTGAAACTTTTTGTGTAGGATCACTGAAATGATAAAATGTGCTCAGAATGGCCTGAAAATGCTTTTGGAGCAATAAAAAACAAGTTTTGAAACTGTTTGTCCAGGATCACTTAATTGATGAAATGTGCTCAGAATGGCCTGAAAACGCTTTTGGAGCAATAAAAAACGTGTTTTGAAACTTTTTGTCCAGGATCACTGAATTGATGAAATGTGCTCAGAATGGCCTGAAAACGCTTTTGGAGCAATAAAAAACAAGTTTTGAAACTTTCTGTCCAGGATCACTGAAATGATGAAATGTGCTCTGAATGGCCTGAAAACGCTTTTGGAGCAATAAAAAACAAGTTTTGAAACTTTTTGTCTAGGATCACTGAAATGATGAAATGTGCTCAGAATGGCCTGAAAACGCTTTTGGAGCAATAAAAAACGTGTTTTGAAGCTTTTTGTGTAGGATCACTGAAATGATAAAATGTGCTCAGAATGGCCTGAAAACGCTTTTGGAGCAATAAAAAACAAGTTTTGGGACTGTTTGTCCAGGATCACTGAATTGATGAAATGTGCTCAGAATGGCCTGAAAACGCTTTTGGAGCAATAAAAAATGTGTTTTGAAACTTTTTGTGAAGGATCACTGAAATGAAGAAATGTGCTCAGAATGGCCTGAAAACGCTTTTGGAGCAATAAAAAACGTGTTTTGAAACTTTTTGTCCAGGATCACAGAATTGATGAAATGTGCTCAGAATGGTCTGAAAACGCTTTTGGAGCCATAAAAAGCAAGTTTTGAAACTTTTTGTCCACTGTCACTGTATTGATGAAATGTGCTCAGAATGGCCTGAAAACGCTTTTGGAGCAATAAAAAACAAGTTTTGAAACTGTTTGTCCAGGATCACTGAATTGATGAAATGTGCTCAGAATGGCCTGAAAACGCTTTTGGAGCAATAAAAAACGTGTTTTGAAACTTTTTGTCCAGGATCACTGAATTGATGAAATGTGCTCAGAATGGCCTGAAAATGCTTTTGGAGCAATAAAAAACAAGTTTTTAAATTTTTTGTTCAAGATCACTGAAATGATGGAATGTGCCCAGAATGGCCTGAAAACGCTTTTGGAGCAAAAAAAAACAAGATTTGAAACTGTTTGTCCAGGTTCACTGAATTGATGAAATGTGCTCAGAATGGCCTGAAAACGCTTTGGGAGCAATAAAAAGTGTGTTTTGAAACTTTTTGTCCAGGATCACTGAATTGATGAAATGTGCTCAGAATGGCCTGAAAACGCTTTTGGAGCAATAAAAAACAAACTTTGAAACTGTTTGTCCAGGATCGCTGAATTGATGAAATGTGCTCAGAATGGCCTGAAAACGCTTTTGGAGCAATAAAAAACAAGTTTTGAAACTTTTTGTGTAGGATCACTGAAATGATAAAATGTGCTCAGAATGGCCTGAAAACGCTTTTTGAGCAATAAAAAACAAGTTTTGAGACTGTTTGTCCAGGATCACTGAATTGATGAAATGTGCTCAGAATGGCCTGAAAACGCTTTTGGAGCAATAAAAAATGTGTTTTGAAACTTTTTGTGAAGGATCACTGAAATGAAGAAATGTGCTCAGAATGGCCTGAAACTGCTTTTGGAGGAATAAAAAACGTGTTTTGAAACTTTTTGTCCAGGATCACAGAATTGATGAAATGTGCTCAGAATGGTCTGAAAACGCTTTTGGAGCCATAAAAAGCAAGTTTTGAAACTTTTTGTCCACTGTCACTGTATTGATGAATTGTGCTCAGAATGGCCTGAAAACGCTTTTGGAGCAATAAAAAACAAGTTTTGAAACTTTTTGTCCAGGATCACTGAAATGATGAAATGTGCTCAGAATGGCCTGAAAACACTTTTGGAGCAATAAAAAACAAGTTTTGAAACTTTTTGTCCAGGATCAGTGAAATGAGGAAAAGTGCTCAGAGTGGCCTGAAAATGCTTTTGGAGCAATAAAAAACAAGTTTTGAAACTTTTTGTCCAGGATCACTGAAATGATGAAATGTGCTCAGAATGGCCTGAAAATGCTTTTGGAGCAATAAAAAACAAGTTTTTAAATTTTTTGTTCAAGATCACTGAAATGATGGAATGTGCCCAGAATGGCCTGAAAACGCTTTTGGAGCAAAAAAAAACAAGATTTGAAACTGTTTGTCCAGGTTCACTGAATTGATGAAATGTGCTCAGAATGGCCTGAAAACGCTTTGGGAGCAATAAAAAGTGTGTTTTGAAACTTTTTGTCCAGGATCACTGAATTGATGAAATGTGCTCAGAATGGCCTGAAAACGCTTTTGGAGCAATAAAAAACAAACTTTGAAACTGTTTGTCCAGGATCGCTGAATTGATGAAATGTGCTCAGAATGGCCTGAAAACGCTTTTGGAGCAATAAAAAACAAGTTTTGAAACTGTTTGTCCAGGATCACTGATTTGATGAAATGTGCTCATAATGGCCTGAAAACACTTTTGGAGCAATAAAAAACAAGTTTTGAAACTGTTTGTTCAGGATCACTGAATCGATGAAATGTGCTCAGAATGGCCTGAAAACGCTTTTGGAGCAATAAAAAGGGTTTTGAAACTTTGTCCAGGATCACTGAATTGATGAAATGTGCTCAGAATGGCCTGAAAACGCTTTTGGAGCAATAAAAAACGTAATTTCAAACTTTTTGTGTAGGATCACTGAAATGATAAAATGTGCTCAGAATGGCCTGAAAACGCTTTTGGAGCAATAAAAAACAAGTTTTGAAACTGTTTGTCCAGGATCACTGAATTGATGAAATGTGCTCAGAATGGCCTGAAAACGCTTTTGGAGCAATAAAAAACGTGTTTTGAAACTTTTTTGTCCAGGATCACTGAATTGATGAAATGTGCTCAGAATGGCCTGAAAACGCTTTTGGAGCAATAAAAAACAAGTTTTGAAACTTTCTGTCCAGGATCACTGAAATGATGAAATGTGCTCTGAATGGCCTGAAAGCGCTTTTGGAGCAACAAAAAACAAGTTTTGAAACTTTTTTCTCCAGGATCACTGAAATGATGAAATGTGCTCAGAATGGCCTAAAAACGCTTTTGGAGCGATAAAAATTGTGTTTTGAAACTGTTTGTCCAGGATCACTGAATTGATGAAGTGTGCTCAGAATGGCCTGAAAACGCTTTTGGAGCAATAAAAAAACATGTTTTGAAACTTTTTGTGTAGGATCACTGAAATGATAAAATGTGCTCAGAATGGCCTGAAAATGCTTTTGGAGCAATAAAAAACAAGTTTTGAAACTGTTTGTCCAGGATCACTTAATTGATGAAATGTGCTCAGAATGGCCTGAAAACGCTTTTGGAGCAATAAAAAACGTGTTTTGAAACTTTTTGTCCAGGATCACTGAATTGATGAAATGTGCTCAGAATGGCCTGAAAACGCTTTTGGAGCAATAAAAAACAAGTTTTGAAACTTTCTGTCCAGGATCACTGAAATGATGAAATGTGCTCTGAATGGCCTGAAAACGCTTTTGGAGCAATAAAAAACAAGTTTTGAAACTTTTTGTCTAGGATCACTGAAATGATGAAATGTGCTCAGAATGGCCTGAAAACGCTTTTGGAGCAATAAAAAACGTGTTTTGAAGCTTTTTGTGTAGGATCACTGAAATGATAAAATGTGCTCAGAATGGCCTGAAAACGCTTTTGGAGCAATAAAAAACAAGTTTTGGGACTGTTTGTCCAGGATCACTGAATTGATGAAATGTGCTCAGAATGGCCTGAAAACGCTTTTGGAGCAATAAAAAATGTGTTTTGAAACTTTTTGTGAAGGATCACTGAAATGAAGAAATGTGCTCAGAATGGCCTGAAAACGCTTTTGGAGCAATAAAAAACG
Organism: Cryptosula pallasiana; assembly: GCA_945261195.1. Lineage (NCBI taxonomy): Eukaryota > Metazoa > Bryozoa > Gymnolaemata > Cheilostomatida > Cryptosulidae > Cryptosula > Cryptosula pallasiana. Next base: position 16,871,708 of record OX183136.1, read on the forward strand.
TGTTTTGAAACTTTTTGTCCAGGATCACAGAATTGATGAAATGTGCTCAGAATGGTCTGAAAACGCTTTTGGAGCCATAAAAAGCAAGTTTTGAAACTTTTTGTCCACTGTCACTGTATTGATGAAATGTGCTCAGAATGGCCTGAAAACGCTTTTGGAGCAATAAAAAACAAGTTTTGAAACTGTTTGTCCAGGATCACTGAATTGATGAAATGTGCTCAGAATGGCCTGAAAACGCTTTTGGAGCAATAAAAAACGTGTTTTGAAACTTTTTGTCCAGGATCACTGAATTGATGAAATGTGCTCAGAATGGCCTGAAAATGCTTTTGGAGCAATAAAGAACAAGTTTTGAAACTTTTTGTCCAGGATCACATATATGATGAAATGTGCTCAGAATGGCCTGAAAACGCTTTTGGAGCAATAAAAAACAAGTTTTGAAACTGTTTGTCCGGGTTCACTGAATTGATGAAATGTGCTCAGAATGGCCTGAAAACGCTTTTGGAGCAATAAAAAGTGGGTTTTGAAACTTTTTGTCCAGGATCACTGAATTGATGAAATGTGCTCAGAATGGCCTGAAAATGCTTTTGGAGCAATAAAAAACAAACTTTGAAACTGTTTTCCAGGATCGCTGAATTGATGAAATGTGCTCAGAATGGCCTGAAAACGCTTTTGGAGCAATAAAAAACAAGTTTTGAAATTGTTTGTCCAGGATCACTGAATTGATGAAATGTGCTCAGAATGGCCTGAAAACGCTTTTGGAGCAATAAAAAGCAAGTTTTGAAATCTTTTTGTCCACTATCACTGTATTGATGAACAGTGCTCAGAATGGCCTGAAAACGCTTTTGGAGTAATAAAAAACAAACTTTGAAACTGTTTGTCCAGGATCGCTGAATTGATGAAATGTGCTCAGAATGGCCTGAAAACGCTTTTAGAGCAATAAAAAACAAGATTTGAAACTGTTTGTCCAGGATCACTGAATTGATGAAATGTGCTCAGAATGGCCTGAAAACGCTTTTGGAGCAATAAAAAGCAAGTTTTGAAACTTTTTGTTCACTATCACTGTATTGATGAAATGTGCTCAGAACGGCCTGAAAACGCTTTTGGAGCAATAAAAAACAAGTTTTGAAACTTTTTGTCTAGGATCACTGAAATGATGAAATGTGCTCAGAATGGCCTGAAAACGCTTTTGGAGCAATAAAAAACGTGTTTTGAAACTTTTTGTGTAGGATCACTGAAATGATAAAATGTGCTCAGAATGGCCTGAAAACGCTTTTGGAGCAATAAAAAACAAGTTTTGAGACTGTTTGTCCACTGTCACTAGTAGTAATATATGAGCAGATCTCCCTACCAAGTGTTTTTTTGTGGATTAGACCTTGGAGGTTATGCAATGGGTTACGACGTTGGATGAATTCGCCGAGTTTATATTGTATTTTACTTGAGGGGTACTTGAGTGGCATTTGAGTGGCATTTAAGTGGCATTTGAGTTTTTGATTATTTTTTTACTTATTTTGAACTTATATGGCATATAGATTTTGCATGTATGGCATTTGATTTTTTTGATAGTTTTAACATTGTATATAAATGAAAACGTGATAAGATTGTATGGTTATTGGAAGTTAAGATGTCGACGGAGGATGATGTTGAGATGAGACCGATGAATGAAGTTGATACTATTGATGGTGCTGAACGTGATATGATAGATGTTTTACCGAGTATGAAGCGTAAAGCGTTGATAATTATGATAATTTTGGTATTTGTCGTAGGGCTTTCCACTTTTGGAGGTGTTACTGAGTTTAGTATGTATGAAGAAGCTATGGAAAAAATACAAAAAGCGAGAAACTCTCCTGTTGGAATCATAAATGAAACTACTGTTGATTGATGAACATCTTTTTATGATGAATGGGAAACCTGAAGATTATGACCCGACGATGCGATCTCCTTTTACAGCAATGATTGCAGGACCAACTGGATCGGGAAAGACGCAAGCGATTTTTCGAATGATTGAAGCTAGTCAGACTATAGCACACCCTCCACCAACAGAGATTCACTACTGTTATGGAGCCTACCAAAAAGCCTTTGATGATGTATCAGGAGTGATTTTTCATGAAGGCATGATAGATATAACAGTGAGTTTTCCCAGAGATGGTAAAAATCGATGGCTGATAATTGATGATCTCATGGATGAAGTTTCTGGTAAAGCTGATGCTAATGCTTTGTATACAAAACATAGTCATCATTTGAACATAAGTGTGTTTTTTATTGTTCAGAATCTGTTTTTAAAAGGAAATCGTACAATTTCCTTGAATAGTCATTATTTTTTTCTTTTTAAAAACCCTAGAGATGCTTCTTCTATTTCCTATTTGGCTCGACAATGTTTTCCATCAAAAATAAAATATGTACAAGAGGCTTTTGAAGATGCGACAAAGAAACCATACTCTTATTTACGAATAGATACGACTCAACAAACGAATGATCAATATAGACTATTGGGAAATTTTACATCAGTTCTCCCTATGATATTATATGTACCCAAGTAAAAGGATATAAATACAATTACTATTCACTTCACCTCAATCGTATTTTGTTATTCAACGACGCAACACGAAAGCATTATAATGTCTAAAGCTTTGGAGAAAAAATTAACAAAAAATGCAGCTGTGTTGTTATCGCTCAACAATACAACCTTTGCTATTCAAAAGTCTGTTATAGCCAAAGCCAAAAAGGAGTTTATTATGACTCTAATGGAATGTGCTAAAGCTATTATAAATGGAACGATACCATTGACATCATCTCAGTATAATGAGTTGCAGCGAAACGTGAAGGATATTAGCGCTTTAGTAAGAAAATCAACGTTAGATGATAAGAAAGCTGTATTGCAAAAAGGAGGATTTTTAGGTGCTCTACTAGGACCTATCATCAGCAATATAGTTCCTGGGTTACTTAAAAGTGTGCTAGGCGGAGGGAGAAGATAAAGATGAAACTCTCAACACGAATGATGCGAAATAGAATGGCGATTTTAGCTCTGGATGATCTGAGTAAGAAAGGAAAAATCGCTATAGTCGAAAAGGCTAACTCAGATTTGTTTCAATCATTGATAGAAAGTGTTAAAAATATTATATTAGGTAATGTTCCTCTTGATTCTGAGCAGTTTATTGAGTTGCAGCGTTACAAGAAGGAGCTACATAAACTTAGTGGTAGAGGGAGAGTTGATGATAAGCGTAAAATTTTGATTCAGAGTGGTAGAGGGAATCTTTTGGATGCTATTATAACACCTATTGTATCTGTTTTATCATCAATAAAAAGATGAATCGTCAGCCTTTAACATTCTCCAGACGTAATTTTATACTCACTGAAGATGAATACTATAGATTAACGGAAAGAAAGGATGATAAAACAGTGGTAAAGGAAGAGAAAACCAGACCTCCATTGTATTATAATCCTATGGAAGCTATAACAGTGAGAAATATGAAGCGAAAGCGAAATGAACTACTGGAAACGGCTTATGATTCTGACTTATCCTCATACGAAAAGTTAGATGAAAATGTTGAAAACCTACGTAGGTATTTGTCTGATGTCAAAAAGATTAAAAATAACCAAAACCAGACACAAAAGGATAGTTGGAATCTCATTAAGAAAAAAAAGACAGAGTCTACTTTTCCTTTGGCCAATAGCACAGTTATCGATAATAAACCTAATGTCTTTTCACCAAATTTTGATAAAGACAATGAGTTAGAATCAGTGAAAGTGGTTGATGATGATGATGATATTGGGGTGGAATTAATAAAAGGAAGGTTGTTTGATACTGAAGACACAACCTTACTAGGAAGTACATTTCTTACTGATGGAGATGATGAGCACGATAGTGAAAGCGGAAATTTAAAAGATTTTGAAAAAAAAGCAGCTGATTTAACAACAAAAAAGAGTGATCAAACGATCGCTGTCAGAATGTTGAATAATCTGAGTAAAATTGGTAGATACGACTCGGAGAAGAACAGACTGAAAATTGGAGAACATTGGTTGAATCCTAGGACTTCCAAAACTTTACTACGAGACGTTCTAACCGAAGGAGGTAAAATACAATCGGGAAATACCAATTACAGTAGATTTAAAAGCCTGCTAACTAATGAAGGAATCACAACTGTCAGAAAATCCCCGCATCGAACACGTAAGACTCAGAAGAAAAAGTTGGTCGTTCCCGGTACTAATTCATGGACATCGACACGCTAAAAGAGTTGTATTACAATCCTGCATTACATACATCTCTACGAGGAGCTAGAGCTTTACTGAAAGCTCGTAGAAAACGAGAGGGAGAAAAAAGAATCCGTGAATGGTTGAGTGGTGAGGATGCCTACACGTTACATAAAAAAGTTGTAACCAAGTTTAAGCGTCGTCCTACAATTGTAGCTGGAATAGGGGAGCAGCTACAGGTAGATTTGATGGATGTTCGATCTCGAAGAGATGAAAATAATAATACAGCATTTTTACTGACTGCTATTGATTCTTTATCTAGAAAAGGTTGGGCTGTGCCGCTCATCAACAAATCAGGACCGGTAGTAGCAAGAGGATTGAGAAGAATACTAGAAGGGGAAAACTATAAAGCTTTACAATCTGATAAAGGTAAAGAGTTTGACAACGTCAATGTCAAGACTCTGCTGGCGGAAAAAAAGATCAAGCGCTTTACAACCGAAAATGAAACGATAAAGGCATCGATGGTGGAGCGTTTTAACAGAACTTTAAAAGAGAAGATATATAGATATTTGACATATAAAGATGATGATAGATACATTGATGTTTTACCAGAAATGGTTAATGCATACAACAACACAATTCATGGTGCTATAGGTATGAGACCAAATGATGTGAATTTTCAAAATCAAGAACTTGTATGGAATCGTGTGTATGAAGGAGGTGAACATAGTTTAACTCAAGAAGCAAAACTAAAGGTTGGGGATTATGTGAGAATAAGTAAGGCAAGAGGAGCGTTTGAAAGAGGATACACCCCGAATTGGACGATTGAGATTTTTATAATCACCGATGTACTTATTGATGAAAAACCTGTTGTATATAGGGTGAAAGATTTAGCTGAGGAGATGATCGATGGTACCTTTTACGAAAAAGAGTTGCAAAAAGTAAAAAAACCCACGATTTTCAGAATTGAAAAGATACTGGGAAGAAGAATGAGAAGAGGTAAAAGACAGATTCTGGTTAAGTGGTTAGGTTATGGAGAAAAGTTCAATGACTGGGTAGATGAATAGTTTATAAGGAAACAACGCTTGATATAATCATCATACGTTGGGAAAATGTCGATGCTGATAACTTTACCCTCAAACTCTAGTGGTGAAGAGTTTCCTGATAATAACAATTCCGAATTTACAGTGAGACTGTATAAATATTTGGTTATCGATGGCGGTAAATGGGAGCTAGCTCTGCTAGATATGACTTATTCTAATAATTGGAAAAATGTTACCGAAGGGAAAATATATCTAGAAAAGACTAATGTCTCTGGTAAAAGCGAAAAGTCCTTCATCCTAATCGGTAATGGAAGATATGATAGTATAGAGGAGTTGGAGGAGATTATACGAAAGAGAATGAATGAAATGGATTTAGACAAGAAATTCGCCATCTCCTACAACAAGATCACCAACACCGCTTTACTAACTAACAGTGATCCTGATACTGCCATAAGCTTTTCCAAAGATATAGCATATATTTTTGGATTTGAATCAAAAACTACATACCCTCGTGGTAGATACAATAATATCACACCCCCTGATATAAATTCCGGTTTAACATCCCTGTATGTTTATTCCAACATTGTTGATAATAGAATGGTAGGAGATACGAATGTACCTTTATTGAGAGTAGTTCCAGTTCAAGGAAAGAAGAATAGTGTTGTGTATCAAGAATTTAAAAATCCCCACTATGTTGACGCTTCATCACTAAATAGTGATATGATTAAAGTACTTATAACGAGTGACGACGGTCAACGAATACCATTTGATGGTGGAAAGGTTGTGTTGACGGTTCACTATAGAGAGAAAAAATTAAAATGAGTTTGGTACGATACACCCCTGAGGATTCAAAAGATTTTTTTGATGAGTACTACAAGATGCAAGCTGGAAATGGAATTGGAGTGTATAGTGGACGACGAGTGATGCCTAATATGAGAGGAAATGGACTTGGTAGTATTTTTTCAAGTTTACTTAAATCTGCAGCACCAATGCTGAAAAGAGGAGCAATTAGTTTGGGGAAAAGAGCATTGACTGTAGGTGGAAATGTAGCGCGTGATGTCATCGATGGTCAAAGTTTTGCAGCATCGGCAAAGAAGAGGGGATTGGCAGAGTTGAATGATCTGGGGGGAGATGTGCTCAATGCAGTTCGTCCAGATAGAATGAAAAGGGGAAAAACAAGAGGTGGAAAGAAGAGGAGAGGTGTTGGTAATCGTGGTATATTTTAATAGCAGTAGAATCCGGTATAAAGACAGCTGAGCTTGATATCTATATTCATTAAGCGGTAACGCTTCAAGCATTCATCACTCGCAAAAGATGGCTAGCCTAAATGGAACAACAGGTAATAAGTTGGAAGGTTCTTCCTACAACATAAATCCAACGTTGGATGTATTTGCTACGGAACCAACAAACATATCGGTAGAAAGATCGGAATATGTTGTCATCAGACCTGATAGGTTAGATCCTTATGGTAGTATTGAGTTAACCTTGTCAGGGAGCACTGAACATTACACAGATCTTTACAACTCGTTTCTGCAAGTTGAAGCCACGGTTGTTCAAGACGATGGAACCAATATTACAGGTAATGATGATGATGCAGTTGTGTGGATGGGGGATTCAATGCATGCATTATTCAGTGAGTTGAAAATGTCGATAGAAGGAACCACCGTTGAATACGCTAACAACTACGGTTTACGCTCCTACTTTTCACAACTACTCGAAAACAGTGCAGAAAGAAAGAAATATCAAGGTAAGATGGAAGGATGGTTGTATGATGATTCAACTAGCAAAGACGGTAGTCATCACAAAACCGCTGATAAGAAAAAGAGGAGAGCTCTAATCATAGGTGGAAAGACAATAGAATTAACTGGAAAACCTCATCTCGCATTATTTCAGCAGAAAAAACTAATAATACCAGGTCCTACTATGCAGCTGGAGTTTGAGCGCGCCTCTGCCAAACTAGCTTTGTTTGCTGCGAATGAGGTGCCTGCAGGAGGGGCAAAGATTAGAATTGATAAATTTGAACTTCATCTTTGTAAAGTTAAGGTGAATCCTACAATACAAAACTCCCAACTCAGTTTGGCATTGGAAGGCCACAACTACATTTATCCTGTTGATCGAAAACGGATAAAACTATATGGAATTCGTGCTGGTGTTGCGCAGATCGACATCACTTTGGAAGAAAACAAACAAAAACCTAAACAAATTTATTTAGGTTTAGTTAATCACAACGCAATGAACGGACGTTTCGCCTTGAATCCATATAGAATGCAGCATGCTAGTGTTGATAGTATTGTATTGAGAGTTGGTGATTGTCCAATTGGAAGGAGATTTGAACCAAATTATGCTAGAGGAATTTTTGGAAGAGAATATCATCAGTTTCTACACGCTACCGGAACTTTGCTTGAAGGCGATAGTCTTGGTATTACGAAAGAACAATACCTTGATGGTACTACACTTTATGGATTTGATTTGACTGGTGATTTTCTTAAAGAAGGTTTTCACTCTATGAAAAATGTCACAACAAGTGTGGAAATTCGTTTTAGCGCTAACACGACGGATGGATTATCTCTGGTAGCATACTTTGTAAAAGACGGTGTGTTGGAGATGGATAGCATTCTTCAATTAACTATCGGAGGCGACGCAGTGCTTTAAACAGAAAGTTACAGATGAATACCATACAAATTCGATCGATCTTATCTTCAGACGTTTTATGTCAAAGCGTAGGGATTCATGTTGGAGCTAGAGAACAGTTTTGGAAGCAAATTTGCAATTTTCCAACAGGATGTTTCGTATTCAACACTCATTATTCTCATCAACCCGGGGAGCATTGGTTGGCTGTGTACGCTAATGATTCAGAGGTGGATTTTTTTGACTCGTTTGGACGTTCTGTTTCCTTTTATCCGGATGTAAATGAAATACTAAGTATTCATGGAGGATATGAAACAATACGAAGTAATGAAACACAACTACAAAGTTTTTTGTCAACTGTATGTGGCGACTATTGTGTATACTTTTGTTTACTGAGAAGTAGAGGATGGAGTATGGATGAAATTGTTAGAAGTTTACGAGACATAGGAGATAGTGAGATGAGAGATCACTCAATACGGAGATTTATCATACAGTCCTATCCTAACTTCGAGTTCATAGAAGATGATACAGTAGAAGGAATAGATGGTGTACATATACAAGGAACTAATTTACTAAGTAAATTGTTAAAATAAATTATTATAATTGATTTTTATTTGATATAACAAATATAATGAATAAAATACAACTTATCTCATTATTTGTGCTAAACACTACAGAACCTATAAAAACTATTATTTTGTAATGTTTCAAGCAAGAAGTAAATAAGATCTTCTCATTTTCTTCCTCAGGAGCGCTCTTTAGTTACATCTAAAAGACATAGTAACTAATGACTCTATCATACATAGTTATATGAATTAATTTTACAAAAATACTTCAGATCTTTCTTTAAATAGATATGAAACTTACCATCATAGAAGACGAGTCACATCCTTTGTGTTATCGATTAAGGCTCTGATATGCTGTTCTGGACAATTCTCTTTTTCATTTTCATCAAAGTAGGAGAGACAGGTGTGCTGCAGCGAAGTATCAAACAGTTCTGAGACTTGAATGAAAGCTTGAAGAGCTGAGAGTAGAATGATGTCGTAGGAAATCATGTTGTTCGTATTTTGTTTCAGTCCTCTGAATACGATTACACCACTTTTTTCCGCCACCACAGATGAAGCTATTTGAGCAGGGATGCTAAGATCTCCAATCAATAGCTCTCCTTTCACCATACATCTGTAATTAGCCACTATAACATCAGCAGTCTTGTTCCAACGAGTATCACATTTTCTTAGCATTCCAGGATTCTCATAAGCTATAACACTTCCTGTCGGAAAATCGTGTAGGTGAGCAACACTGAAATAAGCCTGTATTTGTCTCAAACTCTTGCCATACAATGAGTTGAATGGATCGTTGATCTTTCGATTACATCCATGAGATTCAGCAGTACGAAAAATCGCATCTCCTGTCTTTCCTTCTCCCATATAAATTAAAACAATTGGACGTGTTTGCTTAGCTTTATTAACAAGCAGTCCTATTTCGGTTGAAACATCACTCTTCACCCGAGTTATCTTCTTATCCTTTCGGTAGTTGTAAATCATGGTGCACTTTGATTCATCACGAAATTCAACAGACAACACCTCCATAACTGTTGGTACTGGTAGTTCTCGGATTTCCATGGATTCTTCAAGTTTTTCTAGACTATCTGGAGAGAGAGAGTTTATTAACCCAGCGCTCTTGTAGGTGAGAGTGGTTAGTTCATTACTTCCAGCATCTTGAAAGGGTATTCTGGTGTGACGAAAAAGCGTTTCATCTCCAACATCCGTCAAAACTAGTTTTTTGCACTTCGAGCCAGTTTCATTCTCATCTTTTGTCAAATCAATAAAAGATCGTTTCCTCATCGATGTTCTTTTTGAAGACAGCTTGTTAGTAGGAGATGTGAATGAAGTAAAATCTTGTTGGGATTCTGGTTCATCAACCACCAATTGACTTTCTGCCATATCAAAGATAGGAGAAGGTGATGGGGAAAGGGTTTGCTGGGATCCTGCTTCTTCATTCATCGGTTGACTTCCTTCGTCTTGAGTATTCATTCTAAAAAAACAAAACATTTTGTTTAATTTTTCGTAATTAATTTTAAAAGATCATAAAGGTCATAAACCTTCAGCTAGTAGCGTTAGCTAACAAAAAATAAATATTTTTACTCTTACCTTTATAAAGAAGATGAGCTCCTAGTTGTTGCAATGAAAGATTTAGTAGATGTTGCTTCTCCGCTAGTCGTTGTAGAACTGGATGCTTTCTGTGTGAAAACAGTGGCTCTTAAATAGGTAAAGTTGCACTGATTAAATCCTATGAATCAACATTTTTTCACGCGAATACAACCCAATGCTTTCGCGGGAATAAATATTTTATTTTCACGCGAATACAAACCAATGCTTTCGCGGGAATAAACATTTAATTTTCACGCGAATGGAAACTGTTGCTTTCGCGGGAATGAATACTTTATTTTCACGCGAATACAAACCAATGCTTTCGCGGGAATAAACATTTTATTTTCACGCGAATGGAAACTGTTGCTTTCGCGGGAATGAATACTTTATTTTCACGCGGATACAAACCAATGCTTTCGCGGGAATAAACATTTTATTTTCACGCGAATGGAAACTGTTGCTTTCGCGGGAATGAATACTTTATTTTCACGCGGATACAAACCAATGCTTTCGCGGGAATAAACATTTAATTTTCACACGAATGGAAACTGTTGCTTTCGCGGGAATGAATACTTTATTTTCACACGAATACAAACCAATGTTTTCGCGGGAATAAATAATTTATTTTCACGCGAATGGAAAATGTTGTTTTCGCGGGAATGAATACTTTATTTTCACACGAATACAAACCAATGTTTTCGCGGGAATAAATAATTTATTTTCACGCGAATAGAAACCATTGCTTTCGCGGGAATAAACACTTTATTTTCACGCGAATAGAAACCAATGTTTTCGCGGGAATAAATAATTTATTTTCACGCGAATGGAAACCGTTGCTTTCGCGGGAATAAACATTTTATTTTTACGCGAATACAAACCAATGTTTTCGCGGGAATAAATAATTTATTTTCACGCGAATACAAACCAATGCTTTCGCGGGAATAAACATTTTATTTTCACGCGAATACAAACCAATGTTTTCGCGGGAATAAATAATTTTATTTTCACGCGAATGGAAACCATTGCTTTCGCGGGAATAAAAATTTTATTTTCACGCGAATACAAACCAATGCTTTCGCGGGAATATATACTTTATTTTCACGCGAATGGAAACCGTTGCTTTCGCGGGAATGAAATTTTTTATTTTCACGCGAATAAAACAGGGATATTTCACGCGAATAACACTATTCTGATAGAGTTTTCGCGTGAGTGTTTTTAATGGCTATAAGCTAAATGAGTAGGAGTGGCTTATACTATATAAGAACAGCTCTCTCTGCATAGAAATCATTCTCTCCAGCAATAAAACATCGACTACTACAGCTGATTTCATCAACTACTACAACTGATTCATCAACTGCTACAACTGATTTCATCAACTACTACAGCTGATTTCTTGGTGATAAGGTAAGAATTAATAGAAAAATTACTTAATAAAAGTTAAAATGTAATTATTTTACAACACTGTTTAATCATCATATACTAATACTTAACATTTTATTTTAGTTCATTATGAGTTCAAAAAGATACACAATCAAAGACTACCTTCCAAAGATATATCATAGCTATATTAAAGAAAATGTTGAAGTACAGGAAAAGATTGGATATCGCTTGACATTACAAGCTATATTATTATGTATGACACAGCATTTGCTAACTGTAGCTTCTTTACATGGAGAACTTTCACCGATACAATACCGACCATACACTACACATAAATACGTTGACAATTCAGTAGAAATATTTAAGCTTATGACTAAAAACAATTTTCAAACAGTTGTAAAAATGTCAAAAACTGTCAGTATTAATGATTACTTAAAGAAAATTCAAAGAAAAGTGTGGAATAAAGAGCTCACTCAAAAATTGATTTCAATACAATGGACTACTGAATTATTATATCATTTTCAATCAGATATATGTAGATACATACAAACGGATGAAAATCTCTCATCATCCATTTTTTCATTTGAAATGATATTGGAACTATTTCAAGCTTACAATATTTAATATGTTCTCTTTATGTATCCCTACTTATTATACAATAAATGTATATATTCACATATTGTTTCATTTTTAATCAATGTATTTATTCAATGTAGATGTATCTCCTCTCTCCTCTCTCTTCTCTTTTCCTCTCTCCTTTCTCTCAAGATGCCATATGAGTTCGAGTTATGTAAAAAAATTATCAAAACTTAAATGCCATACATTCAAAATCTAGATGCCATATGAGTTCAAATCAAGTAAAAAAATAATCAAAACTCGAATGCCACTTAAATGCCATTCAAATGCCACTCAAGTACCCCTCAAGTAAAATACAATATAAACTCGGCGAATTCATCCGACGCCGTAACCCATTGTCTCAACCCCAAGGTCTAATCCACAAAAAAACACTTGGTAGGGAGATCTGCTCATATATTACTACTGTCACTGTATTGATGAAATGTGCTCAGAATGGCCTGAAAACGCTTTTGGAGCAATAAAAAACAAGTTTTGAAACTTTTTGTCCAGGTTCACTGAATTGATGAAATGTGCTCAGAATGGCCTGAAAACGCTTTTGGAGCAATAAAAAGTGTGTTTTGAAACTTTTTGTCCAGGATCACTGAATTGATGAAATGTGCTCAGAATGGCCTGAAAACGCTTTTGGAGCAATAAAAAACAAGTTTTGAAACTGTTTGTTCAGGATCACTGAATCGATGAAATGTGCTCAGAATGGCCTGAAAACGCTTTTGGAGCAATAAAAAGGGTTTTGAAACTTTGTCCAGGATCACTGAATTGATGAAATGTGCTCAGAATGGCCTGAAAACGCTTTTGGAGCAATAAAAAACGTAATTTCAAACTTTTTGTGTAGGATCACTGAAATGATAAAATGTGCTCAGAATGGCCTGAAAACGCTTTTGGAGCAATAAAAAACAAGTTTTGAAACTGTTTGTCCAGGATCACTGAATTGATGAAATGTGCTCAGAATGGCCTGAAAACGCTTTTGGAGCAATAAAAAACGTGTTTTGAAACTTTTTGTCCAGGATCACTGAATTGATGAAATGTGCTCAGAATGGCCTGAAAACGCTTTTGGAGCAATAAAAAACAAGTTTTGAAACTTTCTGTCCAGGATCACTGAAATGATGAAATGTGCTCTGAATGGCCTGAAAGCGCTTTTGGAGCAACAAAAAACAAGTTTTGAAACTTTTTTCTCCAGGATCACTGAAATGATGAAATGTGCTCAGAATGGCCTAAAAACGCTTTTGGAGCGATAAAAATTGTGTTTTGAAACTGTTTGTCCAGGATCACTGAATTGATGAAATGTGCTCAGAATGGCCTGAAAACGCTTTTGGAGCAATAAAAAACATGTTTTGAAACTTTTTGTGTAGGATCACTGAAATGATAAAATGTGCTCAGAATGGCCTGAAAATGCTTTTGGAGCAATAAAAAACAAGTTTTGAAACTGTTTGTCCAGGATCACTTAATTGATGAAATGTGCTCAGAATGGCCTGAAAACGCTTTTGGAGCAATAAAAAACAAGTTTTGAAACTTTCTGTCCAGGATCACTGAAATGATGAAATGTGCTCTGAATGGCCTGAAAACGCTTTTGGAGCAATAAAAAACAAGTTTTGAAACTTTTTGTCTAGGATCACTGAAATGATGAAATGTGCTCAGAATGGCCTGAAAACGCTTTTGGAGCAATAAAAAACGTGTTTTGAAGCTTTTTGTGTAGGATCACTGAAATGATAAAATGTGCTCAGAATGGCCTGAAAACGCTTTTGGAGCAATAAAAAACAAGTTTTGAGACTGTTTGTCCAGGATCACTGAATTGATGAAATGTGCTCAGAATGGCCTGAAAACGCTTTTGGAGCAATAAAAAATGTGTTTTGAAACTTTTTGTGAAGGATCACTGAAATGAAGAAATGTGCTCAGAATGGCCTGAAAACGCTTTTGGAGCAATAAAAAACGTGTTTTGAAACTTTTTGTCCAGGATCACAGAATTGATGAAATGTGCTCAGAATGGTCTGAAAACGCTTTTGGAGCCATAAAAAGCAAGTTTTGAAACTTTTTGTCCACTGTCACTGTATTGATGAAATGTGCTCAGAATGGCCTGAAAACGCTTTTGGAGCAATAAAAAACAAGTTTTGAAACTTTTTGTCCAGGATCACTGAAATGATGAAATGTGCTCAGAATGGCCTGAAAACACTTTTGGAGCAATAAAAAACAAGTTTTGAAACTTTTTGTCCAGGATCAGTGAAATGATGAAATGTGCTCAGAGTGGCCTGAAAATGCTTTTGGAGCAATAAAAAACAAGTTTTGAAACTTTTTGTCCAGGATCACTGAAATGATGAAATGTGCTCAGAATGGCCTGAAAACGCTTTTGGAGCAATAAAAAACAAGTTTTGAAACTGTTTGTCCAGGATCACTGAATTGATGAAATGTGCTCAGAATGGCCTGAAAACGCTTTTGGAGCAATAAAAAACGTGTTTTGAAACTTTTTGTCCAGGATCACTGAATTGATGAAATGTGCTCAGAATGGCCTGAAAATGCTTTTGGAGCAATAAAGAACAAGTTTTGAAACTTTTTGTCCAGGATCACATATATGATGAAATGTGCTCAGAATGGCCTGAAAACGCTTTTGGAGCAATAAAAAACAAGTTTTGAAACTGTTTGTCCGGGTTCACTGAATTGATGAAATGTGCTCAGAATGGCCTGAAAACGCTTTTGGAGCAATAAAAAGTGGGTTTTGAAACTTTTTGTCCAGGATCACTGAATTGATGAAATGTGCTCAGAATGGCCTGAAAATGCTTTTGGAGCAATAAAAAACAAACTTTGAAACTGTTTTCCAGGATCGCTGAATTGATGAAATGTGCTCAGAATGGCCTGAAAACGCTTTTGGAGCAATAAAAAACAAGTTTTGAAATTGTTTGTCCAGGATCACTGAATTGATGAAATGTGCTCAGAATGGCCTGAAAACGCTTTTGGAGCAATAAAAAGCAAGTTTTGAAATCTTTTTGTCCACTATCACTGTATTGATGAAATGTGCTCAGAATGGCCTGAAAACGCTTTTGGAGTAATAAAAAACAAACTTTGAAACTGTTTGTCCAGGATCGCTGAATTGATGAAATGTGCTCAGAATGGCCTGAAAACGCTTTTAGAGCAATAAAAAACAAGATTTGAAACTGTTTGTCCAGGATCACTGAATTGATGAAATGTGCTCAGAATGGCCTGAAAACGCTTTTGGAGCAATAAAAAGCAAGTTTTGAAACTTTTTGTTCACTATCACTGTATTGATGAAATGTGCTCAGAACGGCCTGAAAACGCTTTTGGAGCAATAAAAAACAAGTTTTGAAACTTTTTGTCTAGGATCACTGAAATGATGAAATGTGCTCAGAATGGCCTGAAAACGCTTTTGGAGCAATAAAAAACGTGTTTTGAAACTTTTTGTGTAGGATCATTGAAATGATAAAATGTGCTCAGAATGGCCTGAAAACGCTTTTGGAGCAATAAAAAACAAGTTTTGAGACTGTTTGTCCACTGTCACTGTATTGATGAAATGTGCTCAGAATGGCCTGAAAACGCTTTTGGAGCAATAAAAAACAAGTTTTGAAACTTTTTGTCCAGGATCACTGAAATGATGAAATGTGCTCAGAATGGCCTGAAAACACTTTTGGAGCAATAAAAAACAAGTTTTGAAACTTTTTGTCCAGGATCAGTGAAATGATGAAATGTGCTCAGAGTGGCCTGAAAATGCTTTTGGAGCAATAAAAAACAAGTTTTGAAACTTTTTGTCCAGGATCACTGAAATGATGAAATGTGCTCAGAATGGCCTGAAAACGCTTTTGGAGCAATAAAAAACAAGTTTTGAAACTGTTTGTCATGGATCACTGAATTGATGAAATGTGCTCAGAATGGCCTGAAAACGCTTTTGGAGCAATAAAAAACGTGTTTTGAAACTTTTTGTCCAGGATCACTGAATTGATGAAATGTGCTCAGAATGGCCTGAAAATGCTTTTGGAGCAATAAAGAACAAGTTTTGAAACTTTTTGTCCAGGATCACATATATGATGAAATGTGCTCAGAATGGCCTGAAAACGCTTTTGGAGCAATAAAAAACAAGTTTTGAAACTGTTTGTCCGGGTTCACTGAATTGATGAAATGTGCTCAGAATGGCCTGAAAACGCTTTTGGAGCAATAAGAAGTGGGTTTTGAAACTTTTTGTCCAGGATCACTGAATTGATGAAATGTGCTCAGAATGGCCTGAAAATGCTTTTGGAGCAATAAAAAACAAACTTTGAAACGGTTATACAGGATCGCTGAATTGATGAAATGTGCTCAGAATGTCCTGAAAACGCTTTTGGAGCCATAAAAAACAAGTTTTGAAATTGTTTGTCCAGGATCACTGAATTGATGAAATGTGCTCAGAATGGCCTGAAAACGCTTTTGGAGCAATAAAAAGCAAGTTTTGAAATTTTTTGTCCACTATCACTGTATTGATGAAATGTGCTCAGAATGGCCTGAAAACGCTTTTGGAGTAATAAAAAACAAACTTTGAAACTGTTTGTCCAGGATCGCTGAATTGATGAAATGTGCTCAGAATGGCCTGAAAACGCTTTTAGAGCAATAAAAAACAAGATTTGAAACTGTTTGTCCAGGATCACTGAATTGATGAAATGTGCTCAGAATGGCCTGAAAACACTTTTGGAGCAATAAAAAGCAAGTTTTGAAACTTTTTGTTCACTATCACTGTATTGATGAAATGTGCTCAGAACGGCCTGAAAACGCTTTTGGAGCAATAAAAAACAAGTTTTGAAACTTTTTGTCTAGGATCACTGAAATGATGAAATGTGCTCAGAATGGCCTGAAAACGCTTTTGAAGCAATAAAAAACGTGTTTTGAAACTTTTTGTGTAGGATCACTGAAATGATAAAATGTGCTCAGAATGGCCTGAAAACGCTTTTGGAGCAATAAAAAACAAGTTTTGAGACTGTTTGTCCAGGATCACTGAATTGATGAAATGTGCTCAGAATGGCCTGAAAACGCTTTTGGAGCAATAAAAAATGTGTTTTGAAACTTTTTGTGAAGGATCACTGAAATGAAGAAATGTGCTCAGAATGGCCTGAAAACGCTTTTGGAGGAATAAAAAACGTGTTTTGAAACTTTTTGTCCAGGATCACAGAATTGATGAAATGTGCTCAGAATGGTCTGAAAACGCTTTTGGAGCCATAAAAAGCAAGTTTTGAAACTTTTTGTCCACTGTCACTGTATTGATGAAATGTGCTCAGAATGGCCTGAAAACGCTTTTGGAGCAATAAAAAACAAGTTTTGAAACTTTTTGTCCAGGATCACTGAAATGATGAAATGTGCTCAGAATGGCCTGAAAACACTTTTGGAGCAATAAAAAACAAGTTTTGAAACTTTTTGTCCAGGATCAGTGAAATGATGAAATGTGCTCAGAGTGGCCTGAAAATGCTTTTGGAGCAATAAAAAACAAGTTTTGAAACTTTTTGTCCAGGATCACTGAAATGATGAAATGTGCTCAGAATGGCCTGAAAACGCTTTTGGAGCAATAAAAAACAAGTTTTGAAACTGTTTGTCCAGGATCACTGAATTGATGAAATGTGCTCAGAATGGCCTGAAAACGCTTTTGGAGCAATAAAAAACGTGTTTTGAAACTTTTTGTCCAGGATCACTGAATTGATGAAATGTGCTCAGAATGGCCTGAAAATGCTTTTGGAGCAATAAAAAACAAGTTTTTAAATTTTTTTGTCCAGGATCACTGAAATGATGGAATGTGCTCAGAATGGCCTGAAAACGCTTTTGGAGCAAAAAAAAACAAGATTTGAAACTGTTTGTCCAGGTTCACTGAATTGATGAAATGTGCTCAGAATGGCCTGAAAACGCTTTTGGAGCAATAAAAAGTGTGTATTGAAACTTTTTGTCCAGGATCACTGAATTGATGAAATGTGCTCAGAATGGCCTGAAAACGCTTTTGGAGCAATAAAAAACAAACTTTGAAACTGTTTATCCAGGATCGCTGAATTGATGAAATGTGCTCAGAATGGCCTGAAAACGCTTTTGGAGCAATAAAAAACAAGTTTTGAAACTGTTTGTCCAGGATCACTGATTTGATGAAATGTGCTCAGAATGGCCTGAAAACACTTTTGGAGCAATAACAAACAAGTTTTGAAACTGTTTGTTCAGGATCACTGAATCGATGAAATGTGCTCAGAATGGCCTGAAAACGCTTTTGGAGCAATAAAAAGGGTTTTGAAACTTTGTCCAGGATCACTGAATTGATGAAATGTGCTCAGAATGGCCTGAAAACGCTTTTGGAGCAATAAAAAACGTAATTTCAAACTTTTTGTGTAGGATCACTGAAATGATAAAATGTGCTCAGAATGGCCTGAAAACGCTTTTGGAGCAATAAAAAACAAGTTTTGAAACTGTTTGTCCAGGATCACTGAATTGATGAAATGTGCTCAGAATGGCCTGAAAACGCTTTTGGAGCAATAAAAAACGTGTTTTGAAACTTTTTGTCCAGGATCACTGAATTGATGAAATGTGCTCAGAATGGCCTGAAAACGCTTTTGGAGCAATAAAAAACAAGTTTTGAAACTTTCTGTCCAGGATCACTGAAATGATGAAATGTGCTCTGAATGGCCTGAAAGCGCTTTTGGAGCAACAAAAAACAAGTTTTGAAACTTTTTTCTCCAGGATCACTGAAATGATGAAATGTGCTCAGAATGGCCTAAAAACGCTTTTTGGAGCGATAAAAATTGTGTTTTGAAACTGTTTGTCCAGGATCACTGAATTGATGAAATGTGCTCAGAATGGCCTGAAAACGCTTTTGGAACAATAAAAAACATGTTTTGAAACTTTTTGTGTAGGATCACTGAAATGATAAAATGTGCTCAGAATGGCCTGAAAATGCTTTTGGAGCAATAAAAAACAAGTTTTGAAACTGTTTGTCCAGGATCACTGAATTGATGAAATGTGCTCAGAATGGCCTGAAAACGCTTTTGGAGCAATAAAAAACGTGTTTTGAAACTTTTTGTCCAGGATCACTGAATTGATGAAATGTGCTCAGAATGGCCTGAAAACGCTTTTGGAGCAATAAAAAACAAGTTTTGAAACTTTCTGTCCAGGATCACTGAAATGATGAAATGTGCTCTGAATGGCCTGAAAGCGCTTTTGGAGCAACAAAAAACAAGTTTTGAAACTTTTTTCTCCAGGATCACTGAAATGATGAAATGTGCTCAGAATGGCCTAAAAACGCTTTTGGGGCAATAAAAATTGTGTTTTGAAACTGTTTGTCCAGGATCACTGAATTGATGAAATGTGCTCAGAATGGCCTGAAAACGCTTTTGGAGCAATAAACAACATGTTTTGAAACTTTTTGTGTAGGATCACTGAAATGATAAAATGTGCTCAGAATGGCCTGAAAATGCTTTTGGAGCAATAAAAAACAAGTTTTGAAACTGTTTGTCCAGGATCACTGAAGTGATGAAATGTGCTCAGAATGGCCTGAAAACGCTTTTGGAGCAATAAAAAACGTGTTTTGAAACTTTTTGTCCAGGATCACTGAATTGATTAAATGTGCTCAGAATGGCCTGAAAACGCTTTTGGAGCAATAAAAAACAAACTTTGAATCTGTTTGTCCAGGATCGCTGAATTGATGAAATGTGCTCAGAATGGCCTGAAAACGCTTTTGGAGCAATAAAAAACAAGTTTTGAAACTGTTTGTCCAGGATCACTGATTTGATGAAATGTGCTCAGAATGGCCTGAAAACACTTCTAGAGCAATAAAAAACAAGTTTTGAAACTGTTTGTTCAGGATCACTGAATCGATGAAATGTGCTCAGAATGGCCTGATAACGCTTTTGGAGCAATAAAAAGTGTTTTGAAACTTTGTCCAGGATCACTGAATTGATGAAATGTGCTCAGAATGGCCTGAAAACGCTTTTGGAGCAATAACAAACGTAATGTGAAACTTTTTGTGTAGTATCACTGAAATGATAAAATGTGCTCAGAATGGCCTGAAAACGCTTTTGGAGCAATAAAAAACAAGTTTTGAAACTGTTTGCCCGGGATCACTGAATTGATGAAATGTGCTCAAAATGGCCTGAAAACGCTTTTGGAGCAATAAAAAGTGTGTTTTGAAACTTTTTGTCCAGGATCACTGAATTGATGAAATGTGCTCAGAATGGCCTGAAAACGCTTTTGGAGCAATAAAAAACAAACTTTGAAACTGTTTGTCCAGGATCGCTCAATTGATGAAATGTGGTCAGTATGGCCTGAAAACGCTTTTGGAGCAATAAAAAACAAACTTTGAAACTGTTTGTCCAGGATCGCCGAATTGATGAAATGTGCTCAGAATGGCCTGAAAACGCTTTTGGAGCAATAAAAAACAAGTTTTGAAACTGTTTGTTCAGGATCACTGAATCGATGAAATGTGCTCAGAATGGCCTGATAGTGCTTTTGGAGCAATAAAAAGTGTTTTGAAACTTTGTCCAGGATCACTGAAATGATGAAATGTGCTCAGATTGGCCTGAAAACGCTTTTGGAGCACACAAGTGATAAATGGGGCATCTGGCTCATTATATAATACAAACCAATAATGATGCAAAATTATTAGTTTGTATTGTAATATAATTATCCAGATAATACCATTTTTCACTTGTGTAACGATACAGCAGTAATCTGAGTACCGATGAAAAATTTTTTTGCATCATTATTAGTTGTATTTATGTAATGTTTCCAGAGTTTGTCTTAAATAGTTCTAGTTTTAAATGAATCTGTTAAATTAATTATGGATGTCTGCTCTCTTAACAGAAAAAAGTAAGCAGTACCAGCTGCACTTATGTTGGCTCGAAACCGAATACTTTGCGCTTTCCTAGGATCAATATCGAAAACTTTTTGTCTGCTGAGATCAAAGCAATAATATCTATGAACGTTAAGCCAGTTGGAGTAGCTGAGTAAAGCGCCTGTATTGCGATCATTTCCCTGCATATCCATGTAGAAATATTCTTTTGCTAATTGATTTGCTTTCCACAGTGTGAATGAATAATATTAATTAATTACTAATTTATTTTTTATAACAAGTTTAGAAAAACGTAGCTATATAACACTTAAAAACATCAGCTTGGAAGCATCATACATTGAATATAGCTACGTTCAACTACAGTATGTAGAATGTTTATGGTCGATGAAGTTCTCGAGCCCTTGTATGGTGTTAGCATTAGTGCTAGTACTCGGTTTTAATGACATAATCTCATTGGAATTGATCTCAAATTCAGTCTTGATCATGTCACACTTCATTTTCTGCTTCCTGTATAAAAAACAATGTCAATTAGAATAACTTTTTTCTTTTGAATATTGTCTCATATTGCAGATTCCCTCAAGCATATGCTGTTGGCTTTAATTAACAGCTGGGAAATTTATGCATGTTTACCAACAAATTTATATGCAAAGCGGTAACATCTAAACAAAACAATAAACCACAAATTATAAACATAACACGCTTGTTACAAACTTGATACTAAAGAAGCAAAATTGTTTACCTTACAACTCTCTTCTGTTTGTCAAGTTTAAGCTGGTGCAGTCGAATATTGCGCTTGACGGTTATGAATTCTTTATTAAGAGCATAGGTATTTAGTGCATCTGCTGGCTGGTTAATAAGCGACAAGTAGAAGCTTGCGCGGTCCTTTGACAGGTCCTCAATCGTAGCGATTTCTCCAAGCGTTGGATCATCGTTAATAGCAGTTTTTGTTAATATTTCCTTTAATTTAGTTCGTTTTACAATCATTTTTTCAAGTTCTTGGTACAGTTGATTTTGCTTTCCAGCCATGTTTCTAAAATAAGCAAGACAATCTAAGTATCAAACCACTACTAACTTATTAATTAAATGTAAAACTCTGATTGTATTTTATTTATTGATCAGTTAAACATATTATATTGTTATTCGGAAAACATAACAAACAACATGTACACCTATTAATTGCGTATTTAGGCTGTGTTACTAGGAAACTGTGGTAGTACTAATAGTTAATGATGATTTAGACAGCAGTAGCTTCAATCAATGCACACCAGTCTGTATGATCTTGAAGTTGATGACATTATTACACAGTATATTATTGCTATGTCAGTGCATTTAATCACTAAACACACTAACAGCAATTAATAATAATAATTAATCATTCATATAAATAATTGTAATATCAGAAGAATAATCCTAGAAGTAATAAATAAATAATAATAATAAATAAATGACTACTACTACTAGTACTATTATACGGGATATTTAGTTAGTAGTATAATAATACATATACTACTACCATTATTATTATAATTAATTATTATAATAATAATAATAATTATAATAATAATGCTAATAATTAATAAGTATTAATGATCTTACTCCAGCTCGCAGGTTGCATTATGAAGTTTAAGAGCTAACAGTTCTTGGGAACTCTCTAACTTTATTATCTTGGTCTGTACTTTATATTTTGTTTGTTTGGGTTGAGCATTTTGCAGTCCGTTAAGAAAAGTATTGTAGTTTTCTTGAACGTTGTCGGTCATATGATGATGCAATACTAGCCTGAGCACGAGGCCGAACTGCGGAGCTACTACATTGCGCGGCGCAAAAGATGACACCACCAGTTTATTCTGGTGCTCACGCTAATTTAGTGCTTACTTGTAACACTATAATTGGTTGAAAGTCTGTTAGCCACGCACTGGTTGGCTGTGTTCTAAAGGATATGACGACATAAAAACGGGTGACACTTTTATTTTAGTCGACAATTTTTTTAGCGTCTACAAAACAAAACTTCGAATGAGTGAACATCATAGAATTGTGTTAATTCTATGGAGAACATACGATAAGATGATGTGAAGTCTTTGGAATGCACTCTTCTACGAGTTGTCTCCCTTTATATACTATACATGCTGGCTAATCATTACAACCTGTGAGATATAGATAGTAGTAGGCATACATGCTACTTATACCACTGAAACAACTTAGATTACTCGTTTCAGGACAAGAAGTTATTGTAACTTTAGTTGACCAATTAATAAATAATAATAATAACATAATCAAGAAGTATATAAAAATAATTAATAATAGTATTATTATTATTTATTTTATTAATTATTATTATTATTGAAATTATTATTATTATTTACTTCTTTTCCAATAATAATATGTTGGTTCAACATCTGGGTGGATGAAAGATCATGGTGTTGATGATAATAATATTTAATTAACAAAGAAAGTAGTAATACAATTAATTTAATTAATAATTTTAATAATTAAAATAATAATAAACAACATAAGTAAATCGTAATAATAATAATTAATTAATAAATTATAATAATTGGTATTTATTTAGTAATAAAAATAAGTAATAAATATATAATAATAATAATAATAATAATAATGTATTATTTAATAATAATATAAGTGGTTAATGAGCCAGTCACAGACGGTGTTATGATGGTTAGTATGGTGTCGATTTTTATTTTATGAGTATTATTGTCATCGTCGTGAACATTTTACTTACCACACACACTGATATAGTTTTAGCCACACCAATTATAATTTATTATTATTATTCTTTATGTTGTTATTTCCAACAATAAACTAACCACTAAGGTCGATTTCTTATAATCACTTAAATCATTGGAATGAACAATGCTTATTTTATCACCCTCAACAATTGGAATTGGGTTTAATAATGTCATTAAAAGTTCAGTGTTATCTTCAAGTTTCGTAATTGCCCCAGATGCATGTAACACATCATTAATTCGAATACCAACAGTAAGTTCTTTTGTAATAGAGTGTCCAGAGGAACCGCTTGGTGTTGCATACAGCCCATACAATGAGGTCTTTACTATCTTACAATCGACCATGTTGAGGTAAAAGACATTGATTGGTCTCATATCTTGATTGCCCAAAGTAAACTTATTGTCATCATCGGCTGTAAACTCAACTGATATGTAAGATGGTTTATCTTTAATATCATCAATAGCTGTTTGTACATTCTCTAACTCAGTGTTGGTGGCATAATTCGGAAGCTCTACCTTTCTCACATACCCACTTAAATCAACTTTTACATTTGTATTTGGTACAAATATTTCAGTCATATATTAATAGCTAATATTTCCATATGCATAACTTTTGATTCCATCATTTAGCAAATATCTTTTATCATCATAGGCACTCAGACAAACCTTACTTTCCTCAACAGTATTAACATTGTGTGACTTTGATCTAATATTTACAATGCTCACCATATTCTTCTTCGTTGTTTTCAAAACCTTTTTGTAGTCATTAAAATTAATATCTTTGGTTACCACAGACTTTTTAACACCTTTACACTTTTTGGTCTCATTAGCATCCTCATAAACCATAGCATACATTTTAGATCTCAGTCCACAAAATTTTATTATTTGTTTATTAGGTGATTCGTCTTTAAATTTTCCAATTACCTTTTTATTAGATCCATCAAAGATGTCTCTTCTGCTAAATTCACTAAGGTCAAAATAATTCTTATTCCGCTTGTAATATTCATATAAATCTCCCGTCTCAAGTTCATAGCAAAGACTATCGGTATCCGTCATTAATAATTTAGACTGCCCTGAAGGAAAGTCCTTTTTAATAACGTTGTAATGAAAGTCATACATCAAGTATTTACTAAGATCTAAAATACTAAATCCACAATAAATAGGTTTTTCCATTTTAATTGTTGTAACACCTAATTCTACTCCAACATAATTCTCTCTATAAATTTCCATACGTTTGAAGTTAGGTTTGTTTACTAATTTATTTCTACGGATTTCTTCTGTTGTAAGTTCTACTTTTGTTCTCTTCCTTAAATTTTCCATGATCTTTCCAAACACAGAATTGTTCATCAATTTATAGAAGTCCTTCTCAAAAGCATTTTGAGCTTTCTTTCTCTTCTCAGTGTTGAATGAAATATATTTGGCCAACCATTTACTCTCATTAAACTGGATAACTCTATGGATTCTAGTCAACTTTAATCCTAAAGACAGATAAAGTTCTAAGTTTTTATAATGCAGAATATACTTCTTTTTATCATACAAATTGGGAATTAATTTTTCAGTGAACGACTTGTTGTTAAATTGTAAGTTATAATCACTCAACATTGACTTGTCTACTTTGACACGTTCAGGTGCCAAGGGATAATCATTGTGCAGTTGGTGCAAATCTTTTGGATATTCTAAATTCACTTCCAATGCAAAACCAATACCATCAGTGTCCTTGCACTTATAATACTCGTCTTCACTTGACCACTTAAATCCATCTATTGGTAGATTCTGGGACATGGACCAGCCATATAAATTATTAGCATCCAGATAACTTATGTACGTCGAACGTTTTGTATTGTTGTAATTACTAAGATATTTATTATTAGCTTTTGCATATCTATGTGTTATAGTCGAAATACCACCTCTGATTCCTTTCTCAAAGAATAGAAACATATCAGGATCTGTTATTAAGTCTAACTTAACTCCAGTCATTCTTAACATCGCATCCCAACTCAGACCCGGTGAAGTATAATAATGCAAACAGTCTAGTTCGTAGTTCTCAAGACATACAGCTCTAAACTTTTCAAACACACAAGTCAACAATAATACATCAGTTTTTAAATATAGATCATGATAGTCACCTAAATGTTTACATTCGTATTTTACAAATACCATTTGAGCATGCTCATATTCTTCGTCGGTTATATTTGAATCAGTCAATTTACTGTAAAACTTTTCTTGTTTGGGTAAACGAGTCTTAGTGAATTTATCGAACGAGTTCATATACTCATAAAGATAGATTCCCTTTTTAGTAAGTAGTGAAATATCATTGTCAAATTCATCATTAATGTAACTGAAGTCATCAGGTTCTAAATTAGCGGTTAATTTAGCCAGACTCGAAGCCATAAATGCAAAGCTGTCAATAAATCTCAGTTTATTCCTGGTAAACAATGAGAAACTTATAAATCGTTCCATATTATTGGGAATAACAGAGATATCCATTCTATCTCTTGGGTTAATCTCAAATCTATGCAATTCTTTTATAATAAAATGGCTGTCATATCCCTTTAGGTTGTGAAACACAACAGGAATAAAAAGTTTATTGTTGTTTATGTTATTGTAGTCTAGGTTGCATCTGGAATGGGCAGCACCCCTGTATTTACCTGTAAAGTGACAATGATCTTTAACTGCCTGCCCTTTGGTCAATTTCTTCTCACAAATATGGCATATTTTAGCCTGTTTAAAGTTATCTAATTCATTACCAGACAATTTCATTGGAACATTAGTTGTTTTTAATATCTCTATTATCTTACTTCTCTCTTTGATCATTGCTTGCAAAAATTTATAAGCAGCATCTTCTCCTCGATAGACAACTGTCTGCTTAGTTCGCCTTGGATCATCTTTGCATACAACTTTATATGCAAATCCACAGCATTCATGTTCATGTAAGACACCATCAGAGTTCTTTAATATTGACTCAAAATCACAATAAATAACAAAGGGAACAGGAAGTTTATGTCTATGGTTTTTAAATTCTAATTTGCTACCACTTTCAGGATAACTGATCTTTTGTACTTCTCCACAATTGTTATTATGTTCAAGTAGTAATCTTTCACTGCTGTATGCATGCAAGCAATACATACAAAAGTGTTTCTTGCATGCATTTTTATTATAATCAGACATTAATCTACTGAAGTTTTTTATTAGTACATAATGTTGGTTGGCTGCATTTGAGATTAGTAGCAAATTGACCAGTTTATTTTCCTTGCTTTTTGTGATTCTTAGTGGATAAACTTTGTTGTTATCATCTAATGCGAATACATTAATGGATACAGGGTTTTGTCTCTCAAATCTGTCTATATCTCTAACTTTTACAGGATATTCAATATTTTGCATATTAAAAACATCTTCATGCTTTTTGTATGTAGTTAATCGGTGGACATTTTTAGCAGCGGGATATAATCCGGCAATAACACTCCATAGGAAGCATTTTTTATCATCATTTTGAATGTTAATACATGCCTTTTTATTTTTGATCCTATCCGGAAGTTCAATAAATGAACTCCCGGCTAATGGTTGATAGTTATGTATCTCTACCTGAACAGATTTTATTGCTAAGTACACAACATTTGAAGAATTCTCACTACCATCTATTCTACTAATGCTGGTTAATCTCTCAAATAAAGAATCAATATCATAATCTGATGAAGACACAACCGTTTGCTTGGTGGATGACCATGTTGTTCTTACATCATGATATACCTTATAAAAAATCTCTTTTCGCATTCTTAACTTTATATTTTTAAAGTACTGAAATGATTCACGAATGATCCTATCAAC
Source organism: Cryptosula pallasiana (assembly GCA_945261195.1). NCBI lineage: Eukaryota > Metazoa > Bryozoa > Gymnolaemata > Cheilostomatida > Cryptosulidae > Cryptosula > Cryptosula pallasiana. Next base: position 16,899,081 of record OX183136.1, read on the forward strand.
ATCGTCTTTAGCTGCATCTTCAGTCAATGGATACTTACCAATATTTCTTATGCTTTTTGCCTTATCAGATTTAAGATCAAGTGTTACTATAATATCCTTTCCATTGAATGCTTGCTTAGTATGAGCATTATTTAGATGTTTACCTATTTTATTGGTAAATGTACCTCGATTTATGTTTTCTACTTTTTGCTGCCTAGTTAAAAGATCAACCATTTGTGTTTTATCAGTGTATATTAATGGATTAGAATTTGCTTCTTCATTTCGAACATTTTCTGGTAATTTATTAAATCTTTCGCGCAATTTAGTCATATCCAAATTCATCAATAATTCTGGAACACTACTCATATATCAATATGATATGTTATTTCTTTAAGTTATTTTACTCACGCACAATCGACAGCTCTTCTTTATAAAATGACCCAATAATATCCTCATTTTGCAAATCTTTTAGCTTATATGTTGTTGGATAAGTATCTAAAATTTTATCAATTACAAAGACTTCAGATGTAAAATTTGCCAAATATCCTCTTCTAAATTTTCCTTTGTGCTTTGAGATTCTCACTCTATCACCGACTTCAAAAGCAGGTGTATCAGTTTGTTCTCTTACGTCATCATATAGATTGTCACCAACTTTAATAGCATTCTTTAGTTTGCTTGCTTCGGTTGGAGTCATTTTGATTGATGAGTGGTAAGAGTTATTATAATTAGTTACAAACTTTTCTAGCACATGAACCCATCGCTTCGTGTTATTTGCTGAAAAGTACATGTACAGTTTGTCCTTGAGAGTTTTATTAAATCGCTCCACTGTTTGAGCTTTGGTTAAGTTATAGGTCTCAAACCAGCGAATACCTTGTGAATTAAACAACTGTTGTGTCTTTTTAGAAATAAACTCACTTCCATGATCTGACTGTATGAGCAGTGGCTTTCGGCCTTGATTAAGTATATCCTTAAATGCCTCCGTTACTGCCTGGGCTGTTTTATTCTTTAGAGGTCTAGCAATTGCATATTTGCTAAAAATGTCTATGCAAGTTAAAATGTATTTAAACCCATTATTTACTTTAGCAAATGGAATCATTTCCACTAAATCAACCTGCCATTGGTGATTCACACCTCTACTCATTACTCTGCGAGTGTGATGCTTCAGATTGATTTTTTTATGCTTTTGATATGTTTCTTGAGTTTCTAACCATCTTTTAATATCAATGTAGGGTAAACTTGTCTTTCTAACCAGGTCTGAGATTGAAGAATAACCCGTTGAAGGATTGTAATATGTCTCTTTCAATTTGTTTGCGTTAGTTCTACTTAATCCCAACCCTTGTTGAACTTTTTTCTCAAAGAATTTGTATGTTAGGGCGGCGAGCGCTCGTTGATAACCGCCATAACTGTTATTGTTCGCAATTCTTTTACTTTGTTTTATTAATTCTAAGTCAGACTCTCTCCTATCTGTAGCATTGTCAAATTTTGAATATGCATTATCATGAAAGAATGCTGCTAAATCTAAATCATTCTTTGCTATATAATTTTTATTACCAGTCTTTATATATTGGTCAATTCTGTCTTTGTGATTAGTCCCAGGTCCCAATGAACTATATTTACCTACATTAGGGTCCCATCCATGTAATTCAAATGGTAAGTTATTTACAAGAGTGTCAATAACACTTTTTTGGTTTGTCATATAAAAAAGTTAAATAAAATTGAAATTGTTTTGTCAACGTAATTAAAATAATATGTT